>NW_021024851.1:1224585-1335161 GCF_004153795.1 Camellia sinensis
TAGAAATTGTTTTTCCTGATGCCCTGCATTTGTAATTGTGCAGGTTTTGTTTTAGAAGATTATCCTTGTCCCAGCTAGGTTCTTGGATTAACCATTGTCGAGGGACTTCTAAATCGCTCCAATTCATTAGACGAGGTTGTATTACCGTGTCAAATGGTCTTGGTTCAAAGATCTCAACAATTTTATTGTCGTTTGATCTTGTTTTTGTTTCATGAAATTTGGTTAATTCGTGAATTGTTTTCCAACGAATAGCCAAATCATGAGAATTTGATTTCATTCCTAATCCTTGTGTTTTTATTCTTATTCTGACTGTATCTTCAAGATTAGGATCATTTATGGAAATAAAAAAATTTGGCCTAACATTAAACCAAACTACTCCATTAGCGAAATTAGACTGAATTCCTCCAATGATTGCTTTCATTGGGTCGGAAAATCTTTTGTCAAAAATTACTGCCAAAATAGGAGTATCCATCCCTTGGCGAAATAAGGCTGTTATGGTTACTTGAATTAATCCAATATGAATATATTGAATTTCAGGATATTTCTTTTTTCATCTTGCAACCTTTTTCTTATCAAAAAAAGGAATATCTATATTTCCTTCTTCTGACCATTTTGCTTGAGTGTTACCACTGTATTGTTCAAACACTCTTGCTGTAAAGAAGTTAAATTTTGAAAGTTTGTAAATTTCTGGAACAACAATTTCTTGCATTTTTTCAAATTTTGCTAATTCTTCGTCGGTAAAAGTTTTTTCTTCTCCGATTACATCTCCAAGTCGAATTGCCTGTAATTCTTCTTGAGATATATTATCTACTTCTTGAGATATTTCTTGACTATTATTAGTCATCATGAAGATTAGTTCTTCATCTGAACTTTCTTCATCACTAGAAATTTTATATAAGATTTATTCTTCATCAGAAATTTCTTCTCCATTTATTATTTCAAAATCTTGTTCTTCAAGGACTTTAATCATCTTCTTTGCAGTTTTTCCCCTTTTTGGGCATTCGGGTGCATAGTGACCTTCTTCGTTACAAATGTAACATTTACAAGTTTTCTTTTTTGAAACGCTTGTTGGTTTCTTTTTTTGAATATACTTTTTCTTTTTTGAAAAAGTTTTGTTCTTTTTCTAAGGTTTCCATTTATATCTTCTACGTTTTTTGAAAAATCCTTTTCTTTTAGGAAATGTATTACAACCAA
Organism: Camellia sinensis; assembly: GCF_004153795.1. Lineage (NCBI taxonomy): Eukaryota > Viridiplantae > Streptophyta > Magnoliopsida > Ericales > Theaceae > Camellia > Camellia sinensis. Next base: position 1,225,780 of record NW_021024851.1, read on the forward strand.
TTTTCCAATTTTCTTTTAAAATTTTATCACAACATTTTTTATCATATGGTGAGTTAGAAATTTGATTTTTTATTTGTTTTTTCGCCTTTGCTTCTAGACACCGATCTGCTATCAACCTTAGAACATAATTAATGCGAAAACCAAGATTATCATATTCTTCCTTCCCCATTTTTTTGAGAAAATCAGGATATGTTTTAATACATAACTCATCTCATAGATTAGGGAGTTTATGAAAAAGTTGATCTAACCAGGGTTGATTTGCTGGTGGATCAATAAGATAATAACATTTTTTAAAAGTTTGAACATAATCTTCAAAAAGACAAATATTACATAATTCTAATTTAGTCAAAATATAATTTGCATCTGCTTGCAAATTAGTATCTCCTGCAAAATCACATAAATTTTCTTTTATGATTTTTACAAATTCAGCTAAAATTATGTCAAGTGTGAGAAAATTTGTTAACAAAGCCGTTTTTTGACTTTTTCCAATTTTAGATTTTTCCCACTGTCTTAACCATTGCAGCAATCTCCCTGGAGAGTTACTGCAATATAATCAAGGAATTTTTCCTTTGACCAACTATTTTTATAATTGGTAATAATGATGGACAAGGATTGTGCCCAATCATCAATTGCTTGTGGTTGATCCTTAAATTGAACATGAGACAAGTCTAAATAAGTACCATTTTGAGCTATTGGACACTTATGATTATTATATTTTCTAGATATTACTGGCTCAGGTGTAGGATTGGAGGTACTTCCAATGTTAGTATCATTTTTAACTTCATTTGTCTGAATAAAGTCAAAATTTTCACCATCTCCCCATGTGCCAAATAATTCGGGATCAATTGGCTCTTCTGCCTTTCTTTTCCCTTTATTTATTTCCGATGAAATGTCTTGATCTATTGTTTCTTCAGATGAGGATGATTGGCTATCATCATCATTAGTTGACATATTAATATCATAATTAAAGTGTTGTAAAAGGGCTTCATTTTCTAGATAAGTTTCTCTTATCTGATCTAGTAGTCTATTTCTTTCATCAATACCTAAGTCTGGGTCTTTATATAATTTTCTCCAATAATCCAATATTTCAACAATATTTTCATATTCAGTTTTATTATAGGTATTGGTTTGAACTACCATAATATCTTCTGTACCATAAAATAGCCTAGGGATGTAACTATCTCCAGGACTATTCATTCCATCATTATTTATGAAGGATATAGTTTCTGATTTTGTCACCAAATTATTTATTTGGTTTTTTGCTTCTTTATTTAAATCAATATTTATTATAGAACCCAAATTGTCTATTTTAGATTCTAAGAACCCAAATTGTCTATTTTAGATTCTATAGACTCAACTTTAGTCTCTAGATAATTTTGATTTATTTTTTGATTTTTATCTAATTTAAAAAACCAAGAACATATAATATCAGTAATATTATTTAAACTAGAACACACACTATTTATATTTGCAGATTCTTTAGTAATATGCAAACTATGATCATATTTATTATTAACATTATTTTTTGTATTTCCAAAGCATATTATATCATTAGAATTAATTGCCATTTTAGATTGTTGTTGGTACCTAAGACCCTCCTAGTGTATTATCTGGTGCCTAAAACCTCCCTTTATGATCTTAAAGACTTAATTATGGCCAATAGTCAAAAGATCTTAACGAGTATATGGGCTTTGACATACACTAAGTATATAGGTTTTACAACAACTATAAATGAAACAAATAATTAGGAAGATATAAAATACAAAAGATACACAAAAAACTTAGACGGAATTTTTAGTTATTATTATTATTTTTTTAATTATTTTTTTTATAACATAAAACACACCATACAAACTTATATATATATCAAAAATTTATACATAGATAGAAATACTTACATAGCTTGATCTTACTTTCAAAAGCTCTTCATCAAGCTCTGATACCAATTACAAAACTAAAAAGGAAATGACCTTTTTACTATTTTTATTATGGAATTATGGTGGAGTTATGGAATTAAGGTAGAGAAATTAGAGACAAAGAAGGAAGCTCAAAGATGGAGAGACTATGGAGAGAATTTACATACATTATTATGTTGCCATAAAGGCCAATATATATACTTACAAGGGGTGAATACAAACAAAATATAACTTAATGCCTATCTAAATCCATATCTAACATATCTAACTTTACAAGACTTTACGTCCAAAAGTTGCAAAAATTTCTAACTCTTTAGGCAAGCCTAGTCATAGGCTTTTTGAAAAGTCTACCTAAAAGTAAATACAAAGAGACAAAAATAAATACAAAAGAAGGACTACAATTATTTGCTCTTTGCTACAGTTTTTACAATTATATACACTGATAACTCCCATCATCAAAACTATTGATGAATCACATTGGACTTATAAAATTTTAGAAGAAAATTTTAGTGAACATCCATTAAAACTATGGCAACGTAGTCCACGTTATTGTAGTTTAAAATTGAAAGAACCTAATGTTATCATTAGAGTAAGACCAATGATCTATACTAGGCAAGATATAGATGAATTTGATATTTAACCCCAGGAACTTTTAGACAAAAAGTTAATTGAAGAAACTAAAAGCCCTCACTCTAGTTCAGCTTTTATGGTAAGAAACTATGCTGAAATTAAAAGAGGAAAAGCCCGAATGGTAGTTAACTATAAACGGCTAAATGAAAATTTAGAATTTGATGGATATTTTATTCCACGAAAAGATGTTTTGATTAACTTAACCAAAGGATCAAAAATCTTTAGCAAATTTGATTGTAAAAGTGGATTTTGGCAAATTCAATTGACTGAAGAGTCAAAAAAATTGACAGTCTTCAGTACACCTAGAGGACATTACCACTGGAATGTTATGCCTTTTGGGTTAAATATTACACCACAGGTATTTCAACGGTGGATGGATACAATTTTTAAGGATCTTAAAGATTGTTGTGTAGTTTATATTGATGATATACTTATCTTCTCTAAAACCAAGGAGGAGCATAAGAAACATTTAAAATTACTTTGTGAAAAATTTCAAAAACATGGAATTATTTTGTCTCCAAAAAAGATTGAACTAGAAAAAGAATCAATTGAATTTTTGGAAATAATTTTAGACCAGAAAGGTTTAAAATTACAAGAATATATTTTGTCCAAAGTACGAGATTTTCCTGATACTCTTGAAAATATAACACAATTACAGAGTTTATTAGGCATTTTAAATTATTGACAAAATTTTATCAAAAATCTTTCAAAAATAGAAATTTCTTGGTTAACAAAATTAAGGAAAAATGTTATTTTTGAATGGCCAGCAGAAGATGTCGCTTTAATTAAACAAATTAAAGAAATGTTAAAACTTTACCGGATGTTTATCTTCCTAAAGCAGGTGATAAATTAATTTTAGAAACAGACGCCTCAGAAGCATGCTGGGGATGTGTTCTTAAAGCTATACCCAATAATTTATGGCATGATAAAGAGATACCTTTATCAGAAAATGGGATTAGACCAAGAAAAAATTCAATACCCATAAAATTACAAAAAGAAGAATTAATTTGCGGATATAATTTTGGAACATTTAAACCAAATAAACAGAAATATATTATTGTACGCACTGATAATAAGGCAGTAAGAGATTTCTTGATCAATAAAAAACCTATTGAACATGGAAGAAGATTAGCCTGGTATAATAAAATTTCTGAATATACTTTTGAAGTAGAACATCTTAAAGGTACTAACAATTTTCTTGCAGATTTTCTTAGCAGAAATTGTTTCAAAAAATTAAATTGCTAAACAAGTAAATTTAATTTACAGAAGACCTCTAGACCAAGAGGAAACAATGGACAAGGGTAAACAACCCGCTCAAGGAGATTGGGTGATAATTTCTAAAAAAGCAATCCCCAAAGAAGAAAAAGTTTATGTTGTGTTTGCAGGAAGACAACCTAAAATTTACACAGAATGGAATGATTGCAAAACACAAGTTTGTGGATATTTAGGAGCAAGCTTTAGAGCATATGATAGCATGACCAAAGCTAAAAAAGCTTTTTACAGTGCACCAGCTATGCTTGTTTATCAAAAGAATTTTTGTCAAATGAGAACTAACCTAGTTCCAACTAATATTCAGACATCTAGACCAGATGAATCTGAAATAAAAGATTTTTTCAATCCTGGTATATCCAGAGAAATTTATACAGAACTCAATGGGGTTTGGAAAACTCACATTGTAGACAACAAAGTGAAATTTCGAAAACACATGGGAGTTCTGGCCAACAAATTAGCTGAGCAAACAGCTAAATTAAAAGATTTGCAAAATCATTGTTTCAATATTCTTAAACAAATGAATTGGAATGAAGATTTTAATTTTGAAAAAATAAACAATTTTCTTCAACTATCAGACCTCATATCAAATGAGTTTTCTGATCCAGTTTTTGAACAAATAAAAAGAATTCGTCTTTTTGAAAAAGCAAGAACTTTGCTTCCAAAAGAAATTTTTATGTTAATCAAAAATCGAGTTGAAGATCATCATGATAAGATTAGACAAATCTTAGAACGATCTTATGATAAATTAAATTTGAAAGATGGAATTCCCAAAATAACCATCACGGCAAACCATGACATGTGGTTTTTTGAGGATATAGATTGGGGAATAACTAATCAAGTTATTTTTCAAATTTTAGATCCAATCCAATGAATAGATTATCTAATGATCATCAAAGCAATGCTCTCATGGATAGTAAAAGGCTTTCGATGGAGCAAATATTTTACTTTCTGGATCTCCAGCACTGTTGGTTGGCGAGAACGAGAACATTCTTTCCAACCATACCAGATTTGGTATCTTAAAGAAACTGAAGATTTTGAATTTGAAGATGATTATTTAGATGAAGATCACTGGAGAGAGCGATTGGAAAATATCCAAAAACTTTCTTTGACAGAATATTGGATAGACAGTCTAATATCTGTTTCACAAGCAGCGTCCAACATCCATGGCTCAGCAAAATTGCCATTCATGGTTACAGATGGTAGAATATTATTTGTAACTCATTTTCCCATAACATATCAAAGGTCTCCTACACAAATTAATGAGGCTCTTGACATGTTAATAAATCTCAAAAAGAGAAATAATTTAGATCTTTCGTTGGAACTAGCCACGATAGCGGATGATGTAGAACATTTCCGGAATGAGCAATACAGCCAGGATCCGGATTCCCCTCCATCAGAGACTGATGAAGAATATCACAATCTCATCAACAAGATGGAAGCATAGTGGACCCCACTATCAAATGCAGCTGTCTCTTGATCGACTCCAACCTTATCCAAGACACGTGGAGCAACCTGCATTATTAGGCGGAAAGTGATCAGCCACATCCTTTCAGCCGACACTACACGACAAATCCGCTCAGCCAAAGCTTATCTACAACAGTTTATCTCTTTGAAAACTGGGGAGGGTAGACAGCGTGCATCAGTGTATATAATTGTAAAAACTGTAGCAAAGAGCAAATAATTGTAGTCCTTCTTTTGTATTTATTTTTGTCTCTTTGTATTTGCTTTTAGGTAGACTTTTCAAAAAGCCTATGACTAGGCTTGCCTACAGAGTTAGAAATTTTGCAACTTTTGGACGTAAAGTCTTGTAAAGTTAGATATGTTAGATATGGAGTTAGATAGGCATTAAGTTATATTTTGTTTGTATTCACCCCTTGTAAGTCTATATATTGGCCTTTATGCCAACATAATAATATATGTAAATTCTCTCCATATTCTCTCTATCTTTGAGCTTCCTTCTTTGTCTCTAATTTCTCGACCTTAATTCCATAACTCCACCATAATTCCATAATAAAAATAGTAAAAAGTTTACTTGGCTCATTTCAGTGATTTGGAATCACTTGTTATGTTATTTCAGTCCATATAGTATGCTCATATACTTGCATTTGTCACTCCTTTAATGTTTTGAAGGGTATGTGTTTTATGCCTCATGAATGTGCCATTGTGTATGCCATCATGCTTAGGTCTTTGGGATGCCATCTAAGTGGGTTTTGGGCTTACTTTGACATGCCATAACTCTGATTTTGATTGCTTAAGTCATGCCATGTTTGGTTGTGTTAGGTGTAGTGTAACACCTCTTTTGTGGTCTTGCATGCCTCATTTTTTGGCATTGTGTTCTAGCTTGTGTTGGCTAGTTTTGAGCTCACTTTTGGTCTTGTTTAGACCTGCCTTAGGACTGCTTTAGGTCCCCTTTGCTTCATGTAGTCGTGGTTTGAGTCCCTTAGCTAGTTTCAAGTTTTGGGCTTTATTGCATGCCTTACTTGCATTATTTGGTTGATTGGGCATCATCCCTAACATGATTTCAGAGCTTACCATGTTTATCATATGTCCATATTTTTCCCCTTTTAAGTGTGCTTAAAAGTCGCCCTTTTATGCCTAAGTGTTAGGTTAATTAGCATGAATGTTTGTATGTATATTTCATGCCTTTGTCGTATCATTTTGGCCACTGATTTGGACCTATTTGAGAGCTTTCCATTTTGGTTTAAGACCACCTCCGCATGTTGTTGCATGCTTGGCCTATTGCATGTTGTTGCATGCTTGAGATTATATCGCATTTGGCATGCCCCTTTTGTTAAGTTGCTTTGCATGTTTGCATATATTGTCCCTCGCATGTTGCATGCTTGCCGTACATGTTGTTACATGCTTGCCTATTCTTGAATGTTGTCACATGCCTTGTAGGTTTGCATGCTTATTACCATTAGCCTTGTATGGCATTGTCCTTGACATGCTTCATGTTGCATTAGTTTTGCTTGCATGTTTGCATTCCTTGCCTCTTGATCAAGAATGATAGAGGTTGGGGTCCCTTATGTGTTTTTTTTGTGCATTTCATTCCATATTGAATTGCGTTCGGCTCCTTTGGCCATCATGCATCGAAATGCGTGATTGGTGGTCCGAGGGTCGAGGACTACACTCCTTTGAGTCTCAAACATGATAAGGAGGGTGGTTGTGCAAACATTGCCTTGTAAGTGTATTGCCATGCTCTGTTTGCCCTCTGCTACAGCAACACAGCATTTTGCCAGAAGATATGGCCGGTCGGCCATCTTCAGTGCCGGTTGGCTAAACATTGTTGGCCGAGAGCTTTACATTTGGTCAAAGACCAATTTCCCATGGCTGATGGCCCTTTCTCTTGGCTGATGGGCTCTCAGAAAGTCCCCAAGCTAGTTCAGAAATGTCACAGAAGTTGGCACAGTTTTAAGAGGTACAGAGCAGTGTAAATAGAGGCAACATGTGACATGGCGATGGATTTCCGAGCGATGCCATCCGAGCACGCATGCACCCCTCTTCCCGAGGCTGTTTTTACTGTTTTCATAGCTTAATTGATTTGCTTAATTTGTTAAGTGTTGTGTAATAATTAATTAGCTTGTTAGTTAGTTAATTATGTAATTTGTATTATTCTTTCGGTCCCTCTGTCGAGAGGACACAATTGTGTAATAAGCGTGCGTGTATGTGATGTATGTCTTCCAACCTCCACTTCTTTCTCCCTTTTACTTAACCGCTTACGATGGTTAGTTCTAGGGAACGTTTCAATCAGCATCCTTATGCTATGCATGTTTGCATCATTCATCTGTATTGTATGCACCGGGCTCGGCGCATCATAGTAATTGCATTGTATTTTGATTCTAAGTTGAATACATGTATCGAATTGTCGCATCTCACATGCCATTTTAGACTAGTCGAGCCTATTCTAGTTGCATTTTGTATGTGATGCATTAGCCATCTTAACATGGACTTGGATCATACATTGATTACTAACATGTTCTTTGTTTTGGCTCGGAGTACACTGTGAGTGTTTACGCTTTAGCATACTGTATGTGTGTGAGTGTTGCTATGATAGCATGCTTGCCATGAGGCTAATTGCTTATGCGATATAACTGCCTGAATGCCTGTGGGTGAAGGTTGGATTGCTTGAATTGGGACAATTCTTTGAAATTCGCATTTTTAGCCTACTTGCGAGTAGCAAAATTCAAACCATTTCCAAACAAACATGAGATGTTTTGTTCCAACTTAGGCGATCTAGTCTATACTTGTATACTGTGCGCATCACGTAGTAATTCTAGTTAATTAATCGGAATAAGAACACATGTGTTTTCAAAAACAAGATATCATGCTTAGTACAGGTTGATCTTCGGATCAGGCGAGCAGGGGTGCTATAGATGACCTTCCCCAATCGTACCCAAGTTCCCGAGCCGAGGCAACTTTGGTGATGACGGACACGTGGCCTTAGGCAACGAGTCAGGGTTCCTAAATTCCCCCCAAACAAAATATTTAGGTGGCAACTCTATATCTGGCAAAGCAGTCCAAGTTTGGCACTTCTTTGTTAAAAATCAGTTTTCCAAAACGATTTGCCGGATTGGACTCTTTGGTGATTCATCAGTCTCGCATTGCACTTTACAGGATTAGATTCAGAACCGTGACATTTGAGTCCGAACTGTAGAAGCGTGAGGCCCTCGAGGCGCGTCTACAGTTTCTGTCGACTCTGCTAGGGAGTTACAGAACTTGACTCGAACTCATAATATCTTGTTTTGACTACACTTACGTGTCTCTTTGCATTGCATTTGCATTGGTGTGCCTAGGACACCGTGTTTGCCGTATGCTATTCCTGAACGGTTTGCCGGAGGCTTGCATAGAGAAGCATGCCATAAGGCTGACCGGTTGCGGGCTCTACTACGACAGGAATACAAACCCCAGTTTTTACCGAGGCATCCCTTTTGACCATTCGACCTAGTGCATATTCGGAATCCATAGTGACTATTCCAAACTAGGATAGGTCGCTACCCGATTATAGGTTGTTTGAAACCGTTATGTACGTAGCGAAACCCTAGTTCCTGACAAAATAGGATAGGGAAACCCTACCCCAACATAGGGGTGTTTTGGCTCTCATTTGCTTGTTTTGTGCTTTTAGAGTACGCCTCTACAGGAATGCGCATATCAGTTTGCAAGTCTGGATATCAGGCCTGCAGGCATCAGCATTTTGAGAATCAGTTATATCTGCGGGTATCAGATTCTGTTTTAGGGCAGTAATTTTGGGAACAGTGATCAGTGGTTGAGAACAGTTCATTCAGCTTATGTTTGCCAACTATGTGTTGTCTTTATTTAAGCTGATATGCTGTCCGTTTTTCTGGTCATTTTATTTCCTTACTATGCTTTATTTATCTTTTTGCAAGGTAGTTAGCACCATTGCATCCGACCAGTTAGATATCCCTCGAGCACTCTAGGTCAGAGGTCGTAGACTTAATCGATCTAGGGATCTGATAGATGGACAAGTAGTGTTCCTTTCTTTACCCCTGATTACTAGGCGGAGGTCAAGAGGACGCAGTATATCGGTACAGCGATCGCTAGATCAGTGGTTTACCTCATCAGTGAACAGTCAGGCTGAGGTCTTAATTTCTATTACAGGGACAAATATACCGAGTATTCAGCTAGAACAACACAATATGGCAGGAATGGAGGAGATGATACGTCAACTCCAGGAAAGCATGAGAACCATGCAGCAGGACGCTACCCATCAGGCAGAATTTGCCAAACAACAGGTCGAGGTCATGGCCCAACAGGCAAAGTTAATTGCCAGGCTACAGCAGCAAACTGGAGCATCTGCTTCACACCCAACTCCTCCCTCACCAAGAGTTCCAATACCCAAGGAGACAGCAAATGTCCAGGAAGATACGGACATTCCAACAGGGCTGGCCCCGCCCCCAATCCTACCCCAGCTGTCCAAGGCACCCACACCTATCAACCTACCGTATTCTCCCTTTGAGTTCGAGGTGGATCCCACATCGTTAAAAGTGAGTAAGCTTAAAAAGTTGTTCAAGAAATCCCAGAGTGTGAAGTCCATTCCAGATATAGAGGATGGGTATACCGACTTGGCTATGACGCTGCCGGACCGATTTAAGATGCCGTACATCGATCGCTTTGACGGGTCTGGAGATCCTATGGCGCATTTGCAACTATTTTCGGATACACTGAGGCCAATGGGCCTTTCTAGATTGTAGAAGCTTTCGTTGTTTGGCCGGACCCTGTCGGGTGTAGTGGCCATTTAGTATGCAAAACTGGAGGATTCCGTCAAGAGGAACTGGAAGGAGATGGTCGAGGCATTCATAGCTCAATACTCCTACAACATACAGATCGAGGTCACAACCCGTGATCTTGAGACAACTAGGCAGGAGCCTAAGGAGAGTTTCTCCGATTTCGTGACCCAGTGGAGGGCCAAGGCCTCGATGATGACCATCAGGCCTGTTGACAAAGATCAGATTCGGATGGTTGTGCGCAACCTCCAGCCCAAGCTTATGCAGAAGATGATCATCCTCCCCCTCCCCACCTTTACGGATCTTCATGAGATTGGGGTGCAAATTGAGGATGCAATGAAACAGGGTCTGATTGACCAGGATAGAGAGTAGCCCAAGATGGCATTCAACCATAGTACAAATGCAGGCACAAGCAGTGTTGCAGCTGGTAGATCTTCAGATGTGGGAATGGTCACCACCACCACCCTGAGAACCCTTGCAGCTACACCATTCACCGGCGCATCTGGAAGTAGCGCACAAACAACCAAGTACTCTCCTCGAGGCCAAAGAACCTTCACTCCATTATATATGCCCCTGTCCAAAGCTCTGGGGGTTTTGATCAAGAAAGGGCACTTGAAGCCCCTAGAGCCATGGCCACTACCGGATAAACTTCCCGCTTCCTATAACCCGGCCAAGTACTGCGCCTTTCATCAACAGCATGGTTATGACACTGACCAATGCTTTCGATTACGTCATGAGATTCAAGATCTCATTGACAACAGGGTGATCGTGCCTCCGGAGAAACTGAATGTCACAACCAACCCTCTCCGACCACATAACCAAGCTCCACCTCCCAAACGCATCAATCTTATCCAGACTAGGGTTGTGTCATACGACCCTACCATATATATCACCCCTTTTCACCTACCCAAGCCGGAGGTGTTCATTCCAGATAGTATTGACCTGTGCATGTTGGACATCTCCCAAACCCAGCCTGAGACAGTGGTGGTATCTATCGAAGATGGAAGTGGGTCGATTGTGGGGGCAGATCAGATTGATGATACAGGCCCTAAGGGATTTGCGAATTTCATGAATGACCTGAGTGGTTATATTGTATCAGCAAGCCAGGCTAGGCCGAGAGTGGAATTGCTAGTGGGGGCAGAGATTTGTGTAGCACGGGAAGATAGACTTAATAAGGGGCCAGATAACCTAGTAGAACTAGTGGAGGACATTGCTAATCTTTAGTTTTTCGATGAGCGAGACTCAACAAACATGGCAGTCAATTGGTTTGATGAGTCAGCAGAATCTACTGGGTGGCTTGATGACCAGCTGGATATTATTCAACAACCTCCGTTAGAACGAAATCTGTCAGGGACGGGGACATCAACTGTGGCCGGAAGGGCGGAAGAACAGAGCGCATCGCCGGAGAGCACCGGTGTTAAGCATTTTGCTCAAGATATGGGCATTTTGGGAATAGCGGAAACTAAACAGCAGGCTGTACTGAAGCTGTTTGAGCAGGAAATGATCGAAGATTCTGAGAGGACTAGAAAAGCTAAAGCCCCTGTGGGGAAAAAATGTGCTATGGGCACAGGAATAGTTGTAACGAAACCGGACCGGTGTCTGTCGGTTGTCGAGGGCATGTGGTGGGAAGATGATGATCTATGTCTTGCTCACACAGATGAGGACTGGAGGAACAACCAGCCGGATGATACTTGGTACATTGGCGAAGTTGACTACATGACTAGGAGCGGGCGGTATTTCAAACCCCCGCACTTAGATCAACCAGAGGCGTCCAGAAAAGACAAGGAGGCGGAAAAGCAGAAAGAAAAGCTGCTCGAAGAAGAGGTTGTGCTGAAACAGCTCAAGAAGATACAAGCAGACATCTCCATCTGGGGACTGCTTATGGCATCAAGAGTTCATAGACAAGTTATCCTTTCAGCAATGGACAAAGCCAAGCTTTCAATAGACACCACGCTTGAGCAGTTGGTAGGGCTGGTTTTTCCGGGAGGAGCTTCCCCGGCGTTGACCTTTTCTGACATGGAATTACCGCCTGAGGGCTCAAATCATAACAAACCTCTCTACATCTCTGTGGAATGCAGAGACAAGTGGATACCAGTGGTCCTTGTTGACACAGGATCCGCCATTAATGTGTGCCCGTCAAGGATAGCATATGCAATCGGGTTGAAGCCCGTGGACTTTGAGCCAACTGCCCAGGTGATACGGGCGTATGACAATACTAGCAAAGAAGTGATGGGGACCATGAGGATTCACACTAAGGTTGGTCCAGGACAACACGAGATTGATTTTCACGTTTTTGACGTTCCTGCGACCTTTAATCCACTCTTGGGGCGGCCGTGGCTGCACCAGGTGAAGGCAGTCTCTTCTACCCATGCATCAGATGTTAAAATACCCCCACGGAAAAGGGATGGCTATAGTTTTCGAAAATTCGTCAATTCATCCACCGCCTTTGGAAATCGAGCATGGTGCGAAGGATGTGTTCCTATCAGGATTTACCTTGGCCGAGGCTCGGGTCGTACAGAGCATTTTGGCTACTGATGAAGGCTTGTATGTCAGTGCATAGTCAGTATACCTCATGAACAAACTTCAGCACATCCCTCGGATGGGACTAGGAAGAAGTGGCCGAAAAGGCATTGCAGTATCGGCCGAAGTGCCGCACAACCCGCATACCTTTGGGTTGGGTTATTTGCCCACCAAAGAGGACTGGGTGAGAAAAGGAAAAGATATGGCTGGGAGAGCCAAAGTCAAGCAGACCAAGAGGCATTTTGATTTGACACATCAGCCTATTCAGGGCACCCTGAACGGACGCTTTGTTCGGGAGGGGGAAGAATTTCCATTCTGCGACTTCCCAGAGCCATGGTTGAACGCAGAGCAAAGGCGCTTGCCGGGATTTGAGATCTTCTTCGACTTGCAGTTATTCGGGGATGATGTCGCCGAGGAGCAGACAGACCCATCAGCTGAGGTTGAACAGTGTAAGAAAATGGATTCTGAGAGCACCGAGTTTGAAATGGGGGTAACACTGGCTTGTCTACTATCAGATCCTCCGACCGTACATGAGTGCTTAGGGGATAAGCTCTCAGTGGCTATGATTGGGAATGAAACGGCTGCACGCCCACCTTCAAGCATTTTGGATGCATCCACCGCACCCTCCCTCGTCTGGCGATATGAAGAAGGATTCTTATCGAGCAACACCGGGTCAGGTAGTGAGCCGGAATCTAATTTCACTAAATCTTGTGAGTCAGAATCAGGTTCTAGCTCATCTAAGTCTGAGTCCGGTATTCTTGGGGGTGATAACCCGGATGCCACAGTCCTGTCTAGGTCGTCTTTTTCTTTCTCTTTTGAGTCTGTTGTAACAGAAGAATTGAATGGGCTGGATGAAGCGCTTAATGAGAATTGTGCGTTTGTGGCCTTTGATTACTCTTCTGTACCCTTGATTTATTGCATTAATTCAGACTTTCAAAACTTCGATGAAAACAACGAGGAAGAAATTCCTCTGGTTTTGAAATATTTGCTAGAACAAGAGTAGGAGAGGTTTGTAAAACCGCTGGTTGATGAAATCACCCAAATTAATGTTGGTACTGAGAAGGACCCGCGGCTGGTCCAGATCGGGTCCACGTTGTCTTCGGAGGAGCACGAGCGCTTAGTCACTTTATTAAAAGATTTCAAAGATGTTTTCGCGTGGTCCTACGAAGACATGCCTAGAATCAATCCTGAGATTGTACAGCACCGGATCCCTCTTGACCCAGAGGCCAGACCTATTAAACAGAAGCTCAGAAGGATCTGCCCAGACTGGGCTCTCAAGATCAAAGAAGAGGTCACCAAGCAAATCGACGCAGGGTTCCTGCTGGTATCTGAATACCCAACTTGGTTGGCCAACATAGTTCCAATGCCGAAGAAGGATGGCAGAATTCGGGTATGTGTGGATTTCAGGGATTTGAATAAAGCCAGTCCAAAGGACGACTTTCCTCTGCCGCATATCGATAAGTTAGTGGACTTTACTGCGGGGCATGCTTTGCTCTCATTCATGGATGGCTTTTCAGGCTACAACCAGATTGTAATGGCACCCGAGGACCGGCAGAAAATTGCTTTTACCACCCCGTGGGGGACCTATTATTATAGGGTGATGCCATTTGGGCTGAAGAATGCTGGAGCTACATATCAACGGGCTGTGACCACAATATTGCACGGCATGATCCACAAAGAGGTTGAGGTGTATGTGGACGACATGATTGTCAAGTCCAAAAAAAGAGAGGGCCACTACACCGCCTTGCAAAAGTTCTTTCAAAGGATCAGAGAGTTTCAGTTACGGCTGAATCCTCAAAAATGTACGTTTGGTGTTACAGCAGGGAAAATGCTGGGGTTCTTGATTACACAGAGAGGTATCAAAGTCGACCCTTCCAAAATCAAGGCCATCTTAGAAATGCCACCACCAAGGACTGAAAAGGAGCTGCGAGGCTTTCTGGGTAAAGTGCAATTCATAAGACGGTTTATTTCAAAATTAACCTTGACTTGTGAACCACTCTTTGGTCTCCTGAAGAAAGGGACGAAGTTCCAATGGGACGGCCGATGCCAAGCTGCTTTTGAACAAATCAAACAATATTTATAGAACCCACCTGTGTTATCACTGCCTGAGCCGGGGAAACCGTTGATTTTGTACCTTTCAATGACTGAAACTACAATGGGCTGCATGCTTGCACAAGAGTCTGAGGACAAGGTGGAGAGAGCTATCTACTACCTGAGCAAGAAGATGCTAGGTTACGAGACCCGCTACACTCCGCTGGAGAGAGCTTGTTTGGCCTTGGTATGGGCTACCAGGAAGCTGCGGCACTACCTGTTAGCTCGCACCGTAATACTGGTTTCCAGATTGGATCCCATCAAATATCTCTTCGAGAAACCAACACTTACGGGTAGGCTAGCTCGTTGGTTGCTTTTGCTTTCCGAATTCGATTTGAAGTATGTGACACGCAAGTCAGTAAAAGGGAGGGCGGTAGTAGAGTTCCTAGCCGATCACCCAGTTGAAGGGGATGAAACAGTTGAGTACCTATTCCCAGACGAGGCCATTTTGCATGTTGAAGATGAGTTTTGGATGATGTACTTTGACGGAGCGTCAAACCAATACGGGTATGGGATAGGGGTGTTACTAATAGCACCTGACAATTCCCGTATCCCTCTAGCATTCAAACTCCGGTTCAAAGTATCGAACAATGAAGCAGAATATGAGGCATGTATTGCTGGTTTAGAGGCTGCCCTAGAACTAGGGGCAAAATGGTTGGACGTCATCGGGAACTCGAACCTTGTTATATCTCAAGCTAAAGGAGATTGGAAAGTCAAAGAAGAAAAGATGAGAATATACCACCTGACCTTGGACTTGTTGATTCCTCTATTTGAGAAGCTGAACTTCACTCATCTGTTAAGAGAGAACAACAGGTTCGCAGATTCACTAGCAACTCTATCCTCTATGATAGACATCCTTTTTGGAGTCCGGATGCGTCCGATCATCATAGACCAGAAGTTTGTGCCGGCCTATGAGCTGATTACTGTCATAGAAGAGGTTCAAGATGAAAACCCCTGGTATTACGATGTTTGGAACTTATTGGAGAAAGAGGCGTATCCACAAGGGACAAATGCCAAAGATAAGAGGGCAATTAGAAGAATGGCTGCTCAGTTCATCATTTGCGGGGGTAAATTGTACAAGAGAGGTCATCTCGGGATGCATAAGCTGTGTGTTGATGCTGAAGAATCGAAGCGCTTGATGGAGGCCATCCACGGAAGAGAGTGTGGAGCACACATGAACGGGGTGATGCTAGCCCGAAAAATCATTTTGGCCATGGCGAAGTCTATTTCACAAAGTGGGTTGAGGCCTAATCCTATGCGGTGTTGAAGGCTTCGCATGTTGCAAAGTTCATCAGAAACACATCATTTGTTGCTATGGGGTCCTGAACGAGATCATTTCAGATAATGGTTCCCACTTCAAGAAGGAAGTGATTGACTTGTTGAACAAATACAACGTGGCTTTTCACAAGTCATCCACATATCGACCGCAGACCAACGGAGTAGTTGAGGCCGCCAACAAGAACATCAAACACATTTTGCAGAAGATGGTGAAAACCTACTGGGATTGGCCAGATAAGTTGTCGTTTGCTCTGTGGGGCTATCGGACTTCAATTAGAACTTCTACTGGGGCGACTCCGTATTCCTTGGTCTATGGGATGGAAGTCGTTCTGCCTATCGAAATTGAGGTTCCGTCTTTGCGAGTACTGGCTGAGTGTCAGATAGCTGAGGCAGATTGGCAGCAGAATAGGTTCGAAGAACTCATGTTGTTTGATGAGCGGAGGCTGAAAGCACTGTACCATGTTCAGGGTTATCAGCAACGAACTGCCAGGGCTTTCAACAAGAAAGTTAAGTCCAGAAATTTGAAAGAAGGAGATTTGGTGCTCAAAGACAACCGAGCTCCCATCCACGACCCTAGAGGCAAGTTCAACCCAAATTGGACTGGTCCTTACATCATTAAGTCTATCTGGTTGGGTGGAACCGTCGTTCTGATGGACCTAGATGGCCTAGAGTTCTCCCAACCGATCAACATGGACAAGTTGAAGAAATATTTTCCCTGAGAAGCTCGCTAGGCCGAAAGCCCGAATGGGCGACCTAGGCAAAAGTTAGAGCACAGAAAATTTGAAATTATAAAAACTGAGCTTGCAAGGTTGAAAACCCGCAAAGGGCGGCCTTGGCAAAAGTTAGAGCATAAAAGGTGAGGGTTAATACACGAATGAACCTAAGATGAACTATGTAAGGCTTGATTCCCATGTTTGGGATATGTAGGCAACTTCATCCTGAAGTCCAGCCATAAACACTTCCTCGATCAACTTTGTCCATGTGATCGCCTTGGTCATTTTTGTCTATTCAGCATTCAAGAGCCCGGTCATGATCTCCGGTGCAGTGTTACTCAGACTATGTGCAACTTTCTAGTTGCTGGAATCCGGGGTTGTGCATCTCAGTGACAGATCTCAGGCGTGTCCAGTTCTGATCCATATCGAAAATGGTTTTGAAAAGTTTTAATAAAAGTTGATTTTGCTCAAATTAATCTTTTTACAACTTAGACCATTTTTGGACCAAACGAAAAATTTTCAGTACCCATAACCTTCAATTTTATTGATTTCAATACAGAGTCCTCCTGCTCTTGAATACAAAATTGAAGTTGCTTTTCATTACATTCATAAAGAAAAATTGAAAATTCTGATTAAAAGCAAATAAATCCGAGGCATAGTCAGGTGTTCCTGCGTCCCCTCCCAGAGCCGGTCGAAGCCTCTGATGCCAAGTGGGCCCTACCTGTGCCTCTTCATTGAGCCAATCTATGCACTCATCAGAGAGGGTGTAGCTGAAAGTAGGAGCGGGGGCCAAAAGCTCTCTTGTCCTCCATGCCGTGGCATACCGAGCTAGCTACGTGCCTCGGACCGAAAATGTAGCAGGGTACTCTATCCCCTCCTCCGAACAAGTCTAATCATGTCCGAACTGGCACCGTAACCGGAATGAAAAATAGAAGTCACAGTGTGTCATGCCAATCAACTGAATTCCTGGCTGACGGGTCATGCTGTAACTCATTGCCGGCAGATTGAGCCAAGGGCAACGCCAAGCAATGTGGTCCGCGGACAAATTGCACATCCACCTGTACCACCATCTTTCATCCGGAACATCGACTAGATGTCGTCGGGAGAAATAGCTGCGAGCTGAATATGCCGGACACGAGTCCACAACTCTCAACTTGTCCATCAATCACACCTGGGGAGGGATGAAAAATGGGAGAATAAAGAATAAAGAGATGTACGTTGAGAGAAAAAGTGAGCAGAAGGTTTTGAGAGAAAAATCGAGCCTGAGGGCCGAGTGATGTGAGCAATATATATGTGAGATGGGGTGGGAAACATTACCTGCAATAGTAGTGGACTCCCCACAAACCTAGCTGTCTCCCGGCGATGAAAAGCATCCAATCCCATCAACGTTTCGGCTAGCGTCATGGCGATGCAGCTTTTGCCTTCTTTCAAGCCCCGGCGACCTCAATCAAATGAGTGCTAAACCTGCCGGAGCCAGAGGCTAGTAAGAAATAAGATAACATGCATAAGCAGAGCGCATGTCGCTGATAACCCTGCCAATGATGGTTGCTGCGGTCACCGGTATCAGAAAACCAACAAACCAAGCTCGGAATGTCCAGCTCTCCATCGCGAATTAATGACTGAGCGTCATGCAAAGTAAGGCCGCACATCCTTCCTAAGGCTTGAACGTGGCCGAACCGGAGTTGAGGCAAGGTTTCTTCATCGCGCTCGGATTCCATTAAAGCTTGGAAATCCTCGAAAGTGGGACACACCTCTTGACCACCAAGGCTAAAGACGTGTGTTACTAGGTTCCAAAATCTTGCCACGGCATAGTGGAACAGAAAACACAGCGGGGCGCGGCCTAGCGTGAATAGTGCATTTATGCCGAAACCCCAGAAATTCAACCTTTCCGAGCCATCCAAGTTGGCAATCCAAGTTGTGAGATTTTGGACAAGAAACTCTTCTATTTGGTGCAAATCAGTGTTGAAATGAGAAAAACTACGAAGCTGAGGCTTTTGTAGAGGATAAGGTGTTGAGTGGAAGACAGGTGTCAACATTCTGGAGGTGCTTGCCATTTTTGGCCGATCGGCTAAAAATAGTGCCGACCGACCATCCTTTTTGGCCGATCGGCTAAAAATGTTGGCCGATGGCCATTCCTTGTGCCCGGTGACCTTTCCCTTTGGCCGATGGCCTTCCTTCTTGTTCCCTGAGCTGTTTATGTATTGAACGTGCTGAGAATTTGTGATTGGCACTACTTTCAATGCCTTCTGATGATGATTTCGCAAAGTCACGCCTGCGTTGTTTCGATTTGTTTATCGAGTTGTTGTATATTTTCTTATCGAGTTGTATTTCACATTCTTTAAGTCTTTGCTTTGCTTATCGAGTTGTATTTAAACTTGGTTAGCTTATCTAGTTCTTTGTTTTGATTATCGAGTTATTTTTGTCGTTAGTCGGTCCACTACCTGATTATTAAGGTGAAAATGCTTAATTTTCAAACAAGAGTTCAAATCTCATTTACATTGTTATGTAATGCGATGTGATGCATAAAATGTACAAATGTAACACTTTTTGAACAAAATAGCTATTTCATTTCATCATATGTCTCTTGCAAAGTACATAGTTTTGAGAAAATAAAACCTGTCTGAGGCAGTACAATGTGCTCAAACTACCAGTAAAAAGAAAAGTAAAGCAAAAAAGAGAAAGAAAAACAACAAAATGTCTGAACAGAGCAAAGAAAAGAAAAAGCAGCAGAATGTCTGGATCAATATCGATGGCTTCAAGCGCGGGAGTCGATCCTGGTCTTCTTCCTGGGTGAGGATCCAGGGTCACCACCGCCATCTCTATAGTTAGAATCTGAGCTGTCTCCGACCTCGCCATGGGACGGCGCCGCCTCCTCGTCAGAATCATCGGGGGAGGGCTCTCACAAACTACTCTCAACATGAGCGTGCCTATGTCTGCCCCGGCTATGGAATGTTATCCCCCGCCTGGCTCCCCCTCCTCCTCGAGCAGGAACAGATGGCCCAGCTGGAGCACCTCCCTCGGCCGGAATCTGGAATGGGGCCTGAAAAGGACAAATGGCAAATGCATCAGCTATGCTACGCAAAGCAGAGTATGACTACCAAATACAGCGCATGAATACAGTGTATGAATGCTGTGAGGAGTGTATCAGTACAGAATGCAATGTATGAGTACAGTGTATGAATGCCGTGAGCAACGCTGTGAGCAGTGTGTGTGATGTACAGATAATGAAAAATAGAATTAAAAAGACAGAAAAGGGAACATGTACCTCCCAGGCTCGCCAGTAGCCTCCAAGCAACTGTCCGCTGCGGCGGGAGGATGAGCTCATATACCCATAAAGAGTGGCCAAGCCCGCGCCACCCAAGTCGTAGCCGCGGATCCGCGTCATGTCCACAAGCGCACTCAGCAGGTAGAGGGTGCAGTGTTTGCCCGGTCGGCGAAGAGCGTGGTCCCTAGCAAAAACATGATAAAATCACGAGCGTACTACTCCTCCTCCTCTTGAGTAGTAGGTGCTTGGATCCGAAAGTGATCCTTGAACCATATACCTCACAAATCCTGCCCGGGCAAGAGGTGGTTGAGTGCCAAGCAAGTATAGCTGAGCGGCGTCTTACTCGTCCATATCTGTATCAAAGGGGATCGGATCACCCCCCACTCTGATGCCTGTGAGCATGGAGAAGTCAAAGGGAGTCATCGTCATCTCCCTGGTGGCAGAAAGGTGGAAGGAGTCGGTGGTGTCCCACCACCTCTCTACCAAAGCAGCAAGAAGGGGCCTACTCGCAGTGAGGCGCGAGAGTCCCATGCAAAAGGTCCCAAAGCTAGCCTGGTCGACAATATGGCGAACTGCATCAGGTAGCTCCACATACCATCCTCGAGCGACGATATTCCCATACCCCGAAAGGCATGGGAATCTCCCTGTGTTCAAAGACAAACAGATGCAAACTAGTGTCAGATGTACAGTGTTTGAATGCCTTCAGAATTGGGGAAAATGCAGTGTGCGTGCATATGTTCGAGTTTACATAAATATTGGGTGGGCTAAGCATACGATGTAACAGTTTGTTTGGGTTATTCAGTTAAAAATGCAGTGCGTATGCATGTGCTTAGGTGCGCTCAGAATTGATGAAAATGCAGTGTGTGTGCAGGTGTTCAGATTTAAACAGATATCGGGTGTGGGTGTGCTCACAGTGAACTACAGCATGAGATGTATCAGTATGTCTGAGTTAAGCAGTTAAAGAACAGAATCAACTATCGCAGTTATATGTTCTACATTGCAGAAAATGTAACAGAGGAAGAATATACCTCAGCGGCACCGTAAGACAGATATGACTCTGGCTCGTGCAACAAAAGCTCCAGTGGCACGCCCCGCGCATAGCTCCTGAAGTGGCGGATGCCATCGGGAGGCAACACGTGTATCGCCGACCTGTAAGTCACCGGATCGAACGACCGGATGCGAAGAGGTAAGAGCTCGACCTCGGGGTCCACGTCCATCTCCGAGCAAGTCCCACCACATGGAATGTCGTCTGCCATCTCAAAAGGAGCGTGAAAATGGCCGGGGATGTGAAAAAAGGGCAAGAATGCGAAAGGTCAACCCAAAAGTCAACCCCGAGAGGATAAAAAACGGGAGAAAAGGTCGGAGTGTGGAAAAGGCACGAAAACCAAGTAAACTCGGGGGGAAACAAACCCTAAGTAGTGGAAATCTAGCAAGAAACACCGAAAATCAAGTTTTGTTCGGTTTAAAGTGTGTGAAACCGGAAGGGTTTCGCGAATCGAACAACGAAAAAGAGTCGAAAACAAGAGAAAAACACGGATCGATGGTTGGGAAATCACCTAGGGAGAAAGGGAAATGCTTTTCGAGCTTGGAGAAATGAGGATATGGGGTTTGGAACCCCATATTTAAAGACCCGTGGCCAAAGGACAAAACTGCCCCCGAAACTGCCATTTTTAGCCGATCGGCCAAATTATTAGCCGATCGACTAAATATTTGGCCGATGAGATTATTCTATGGCCGATGTGTTGCCGGTGGCCTCCCCTTGTGATCAATGCACCTCCCACACCCTTTCCTGGGTCATTTATGTGGTTTGCGACCTTCATTCCTCAAGACAGTGCAAGGAAGTGGACCTTTGAAGTTTAACCGGCTTCCGTGTTGACCTCAAACCATGTCTTCTGTATGCGATGCTCGGTACGCGCAAGGTGTATCCTTTTTCATATCCTTTTGTAGCTTGCGAGATTCGAAAACTACTTTAAATACGTTGCATTGCAATACTTTGTCATGTTCGTAATAAGCGCACCATCTTTTGCATTGTTATGCACGTCTATATGCGCTGTAGCACACACCATCTCTTGCATTGTTATGCGCTTTTATATGAGTTGTCATGCACACCATGCTTGCATTGTCATGCACATCCCTTATTGCATTGTCTTGCACCCCCCTCCATCCGCGTTGTTTCACGTGTTTCATTCGCATCATTATGCACCTTATCAAATTACGTGCATTGTCATGCATTTCAGTTCATGCATTGTCATGCATGTCTAATTTGCATTGTCATGCATTTCAGTACGTGCATTGCCATGCATTTCAGTTCATGCATTGTCATGCGTGTCTCATTTGCATTGTCATGCATTTCAATAACTCGCATTGTCGTGCATCTTTCATTTGCATTGTCATGCATTTCAGTTCATGCATTGTCATGCGTGTCTCATTTGCATTGTCATGCATTTCAACAACTCGCATTGTCATGCATCTTTCATTTGCATTGTCATGCATTTCAGTACGTGCATTGCCATGCATTTCAGTTCATGCATTGTCATGCGTGTCTCATTTGCATTGTCATGCATTTCAACAACTCGCATTGTCATGCGTGTCTCATTTGCATTGTCCTACATTCCCTATAACCGACATTGTCTTGCTCGTTATTTGCGTAGTCCTACATTCCCTATAACCGGCATTGTCTTGCTCGTTATTTGCATAGTCCTGCATTCCCTATAACCGGCATTGTCTTTCTCGTTATTTGCATAGTCCTGCATTCCCTATAACCAGCATTGTCTTGCTCGTTATTTGCGTAGTCTTACATTCCCTATAACTGGCATTGTCTTGCTCGTTATGTGCATTGTCTTGCACCCCTCTAACTTGCATTGTCTTCTAAACTTATCTAACTTGCATTGTCTTGCAAACTTATCTAACCTGCATTGTTTTGCAAACTTATCTGACTTGCATTGTTTTGCAAACTCATCTAACTTGCATTGTTTTGCAAACTTCTCTAACTTGCATTGTGTCATATACCCTTAACTTGTGTTGTTACATTCGTTATTTACATTGTTATGTACGTCTTTAACTCGCGTTGTTTCGCATGTTCTACCTGCATTGTTATGCACGCTTTACTCGCGTTGACACGCAGTTTTAAATTGCATTGTTATGCATGTTTTTAACAATATTGTACCTGTTAAGTTTCTTTCTTTTGCAGGCTCGATATTGTATGTACGGTTCATTTGAATCCGGCGCGACCAGACGAACCAGATAGGCACGATATTGTATGTACGGTTCATTTGAAGCTGGCGTGACCAGACGAACCGGACAGGTATTGTACGTACTCCATGTGAGACATAGCGAGAATTGTAAAATTCTCTTACATCCTTTCTGCATGTAATGTAGTTAGATTTGTATTTGCCTGCTTAAAACTATTACATGTTTGCTTCGTTACAGCTTTTTTTGCATGATCATAAGTTATGTTCGGCACCCTGCATGTCAGTTGCATCTTGCCCCTGCCTTCGGGCACATATCTTGCTATCTTGCATGCTTGTCTAAGTCTTCGGTCTTGTCAAAAATGGGTCATCTCTGGGCTTTGACATTCACTTCTGTTATCTTTATGACTTTCGAGTTCTGTCAAAGAGGGGCAACTGTAGACACCCTATTTTTGACCGCCCTCAAGACTTGGACGTCATCGTTTGAACACTCGATGATCATCCATGCTCGTGTTCGTTTTGAGTTTCCGGAGGCCTCGGCCGCACGCCTTGCCTCAGTATCTCTCAACTTGCCTGTTTTGTGCTTGGTTGTGGACCAAACACTTGTGTTTTTGCTTCTGAGGGAAGAGGGTGGCTTGTTGGCCATTTCCTCAACCCACAGGCCAAGGCTTGAGGCCACCGGCCCTATTTTCTTGCCATCGGCCAAGTGTGTTGGCCGATCGACACTATTTTTTGTCAGCCGACCATTGTGTTGGTCGATCGGTCATTTTTGTTGGCCGAACCCCGTTCATCTGCTTTATGCAGATATTTTGTGCCAACTGGCACAGCTAGCATCCACAATTCACCCTCTCCATACACATGTATGGAGGGATTTACACCCTTTTCTTAGCTTCTCTTTGAAGCTTTGGATTGAACTTCTATAAAGAGAGAGTTCCTCCTCCCTCCTCAGAGGTTCATAAAAATTAGGTTAGTAGAGTTAGATATAGTTTTGTATCTATACTCCCTTGTTTGATCCTTTTTTGTGCTCAAAAGTGTAGTATTGTCTTACTATTGCACACAAACACACACTAGAACACCATCCTCTTGGAGCTGAGGTCTCTTGAGGTTGATTTCAGAGTTCTTGGGTTGGTTTGAACTCAGAAAACCTGCTAGAGCTTTGTTCTTGAAGAGGTTCTACAAGGGTGAGTTCCTTGCCTTAGATAACCCTTTCTTGCTTAAGCTTTTAGCCCTTCTTCCTTATTGTTTTAAGCTTAGTTTATAACCGATAAAAGTTCTGATTTTGTGTGCTTTAGATCTTTGTTTAAGGTCATTTTGAGGTTTGGGGTTGTTTCCCCCCTCTTAGGCCTTGTTAGGCCTTGTTTTAGGCCATCCCTTTTCTCCCTTGCTTTGAGCTTTGCATGACCTTTCCACCACTGAAATCCAGAGGATTTTCAGTTGTGGAAAGGTGGTTTTGGTGTCTTAAATAGGAGAGGGTCATCCCCTCTCCTTGTTGTCTTGAAAGCTTGCATAAATGGCTTGTGTTGGTAGCTTGTATGCTTAGCTTGTTTTAGCTTCATTTCAATATATATTAGACTTTGTTTTGCAATGATATAGCACTATTTTAAGTTGGTTTAGACATACCATGCATGCTTCATGTACTTGTCTTGTAATCCCATGATTTGCCTTAACATGCATCATGCTTTAAGCCATGTTTCTAGCATGATTTTGGCTTGACTTCATGAAGCTTTTAGTCTTGTTGTAACATGCTTAAGCTCAAATTTAAGTTGTTTTGACCATATATGCCATGCTTTGTATAGCCACCATGCATTTTAGCTTGTTAGCTTTGAGTGTCCAAGTCACTAGCATGCTTTACTTGGCTCATTTCAGTGATTTGGAATCACTTGTTATGTTATTTCAGTCCATATAGTATGCTCATATACTTGCATTTGTCACTCCTTTAATGTTTTGAAGGGTTTGTGTTTTATGCCTCATGAATGTGCCATTGTGTATGCCATCATGCTTAGGTCATTGGGATGCCATCTAAGTGGGTTTTGGGCATACTTGGACATGCCATAACTCTGATTTTGGTTGCTTAAGTCATGCCATGTTTGGTTGTGTTAGGTGTAGTGTAACACCTCTTTTGTGGTCTTGTATGCCTCATATTTTGGCATTGTGTTCTAGCTTATGTTGGCTAGTTTTGAACTCACTTTTGGTCTTGTTTAGACCTGCCTTGGGACTGTTTTAGGTCCCCTTGGCCCTTTGGGGCTTGCTTCATGTAGCCGTGGTTTGAGTCCCTTAGCTAGTTTCAAGTTTTGGGCTTTATTGCATGCCTTACTTGCATTATTTGGTTGATTGGGCATCATCCCTAACATGATTTCAGAGCTTACCATGTTTATCATATGTCCAAATTTGTCCCCTTTTAAGTGTGCTTAAAAGTCACCCTTTTATGCCTAAGTGTTAGGTTAATTAGCATGCACGTTTGTATGTATATTTCGTGCCTTTGTCGGATCATTTTGGCCACTGATTTGGACCTATTTGAGAGCTGTCCATTTTGGTTTAAGACCATCTCCGCATGTTGTTGCATGCTTGCCTTGCATGTTGTTGCGTGCTTGGCCTATTGCATATTGTTGCATGCTTGAGATTATATCGCATTTGGCATACCCCTTTTGTTAAGTTGCTTTGCATGTTTGCATGTATTGTCCCTCGCATGTTGTTGCATGCTTGCCTCACATGTTGTTACATGCTTGCCTATTCTTGAATGTTGTCACATGCCTTGCATGTTTGCATGCTTGTTTAGGTTGCATTGCATTTGGCATGCTTATTACCATTAGTCTTGTATGGCATTGTCCTTGACATGCTTCATGTTGCATTAGGTTTGCTTGCATGTTTGCATCCCTTCCCTCTTGATCAAGCATGATAGAGGTTAGGGTCCCTTATGTGTTTTTTTTTTTTGTGCATTTCATTCCATATTGAATTGCACTTTCGGCTCCTTTGGCCATCATGCATCGAAATGCGTGATCAGTGGTCTAAGGGTCGAGGACTACACTCCTTTGAGTCTCAAACATGATAAGGAGGGTGGTCGTGCAAACATTGCCTTGTAAATGTATTGCCATGCTTTACCTATCCTCTGCTGCAGCAACACAGCATTTTGCCGGAAGATATGGTCGGTCGGCCATCTTCAGTGCCGATCGGCTAAACATTGTTGGCCGAGAGCTTTACATTTGGTCGATGACCAATTTTCCATGGCCGATGGCCCTATCTCTTGGCCGATGGACTCTCAGAAAGTCCCCAAGCTGGTTCAGAAGTGTCACAGAAGTTGGCACAGTTTTAAGGGGTACAGAGCAGTGTAAACAGAGGCAACATGTGACATGGCGGTGGATTTCCGAGCAAAGCCGTCCGAGCATGCATGTGTAGACACCCCATTTTTGACCGTCCTCAAGACTTGGACGTCACCGTTTGAACACTCGGTGATCATCCATGTTTGTGTTCGTTTGGAGTTCCCAGAGGTCTCGGCTACGCGCCTTGCCTCAGGATCTCCGAACTCGACTGTTTAGTGTCTGGTTTTGCACCAAACACTTGTGTTTTGCCTTGGAGGGGCAGGGAATGCTTTGTGAGGCATCCCCACACATCACCAGCCATGGCCAGAGGCCACCGGCTGGTGTTTTGATGCCATCGGCAATGTATATTGCCGGTCGGCATTCTTTGTTGCCGGTCGGCACTCCATTTTGACAAAATGGCAATTTTGGGCAGCCGACTACTGTTCATTTGCTTTTGTAGATATTTTAATACAGCTATATGGCATTTTGTTCCCCTCCATACACGTGTATGGAGAGATGGGCTTCTTGTTAGCTTGCCTTGTAAGCTTTACAAGATTGGCTCCTCTATAAGAGGAGCCCTCCTCTCTTGGCTTGAGGTTAGACATTTTAGAGAGAAAAGTTGTGTGAGAGCTCTGGTTTTAGGTTTAGGGTTCCATACATATTCTATCTCTATACCTCTCTCTCATTTGGCCTTTGTGTGTGTATAAGTGTGTTTGTGTCTTACTATTGCACACAAACACATAGTGTTACACCTTTCCTTGGTTTCTTGAAGGACCAGAGGTTGTTCTTGAGGTTCTTGGGCTGTTTTGAACTCAAAGAAGCTGCTGGAGCTTCATTTGTGAAGAGGACCTTCAAGGGTAAGACTTTTGCTCCTTTATTCCCCATTTTTGCATTCTATTTTTGCCTATCTTAGAACTGTTTTTGAGCTTAGTGTATAATATAAAAAAGTTCTATTTTTAGGCCCTCTAAATAGTTTGTTTAGGGTGTTTTGTTGTTTGGGGTTGTTTGACCCCTCTTAAGCCTTGTAAGGCTCCATTTTGTGCTATTTTGAGTGAGCTCCGGGACCTTGGTGTTTGGGCCTCCTCACCACTGAAATCTTGAGGGATTTCAGAGGTGAGGATGGTGCCTTGAGGTCCTAGGAAGGAGAGGGCCACCCCCTCTCCTTGTTGTCCTTGAAAATGACCATTTTTGGCCTCTTGAGGGAGCACCTAGCTAAGCTTCATGTTGACCATGCCTTGGCTGTTTTTTTGTGCTTATTATGTCATAATATGCCTCTGTTTTTAGTTGGTTTTGGTACACCATGCATGCTTAGCATACCTACCTTGTAATGCCACTTTGTTGCCTTAACATGCCTTAGGTTGTAAACCCTTGTTCTAGCATGTTTTAGGCTTAGCCTTGTGAATCTTTCATGCTTATTTTGCCATGTTTAAGGTCTGTCCATAGTTGGTCGGGTCGACTTTGGCATGCTTAGTATAGCCCCTTTGCATTTTTGGTTTGTTGGCCTTAAGGGTGTGAGTGTATAGCATGCATCCTTGCCTTAATTTAGCGGGTTGGGACCATTTTCCATGTTATTTCAATCCCTTTAACATGTTTGTATGCTTGTCTTGGATGCCTCTTTAATGCTTTGCAAGCTTGTCTTGCATGCTCCATGTTTTGGTCATCTTGCATGCTTTTGAATTTGAGCCACCTAGATGCCATCTAGGTGTCCCTTGGGTGTTGTTTAGGTTCGCATTAGACCTATTTTAAATCCTCCTAGCCTTGTGAGGCTTGGTTGACTTAGTCTTGGTTTAAGCCTCTTGGTTTGTCTTGGGTTTTTGGCTTTGTTTGCATGCCTTGGTTATCTTGTTTAATTGGCTTAGCACCTTTTGTAACATGATTTCAATGCTTACCTTGCATGCCATTAGTCCATGTTATGTCTCTTTCAAGTGTGCTTGAGAGTTGCCCTTTTGTGCTCGAGTGTTGCCCTTTAACATGTGCATGTGTGTATGTGTGTTTAGTCCTCATTTCATAGCACTTATGGCCACTGTTTTGGGCCTAATTAGAGCTGCCTAAATCATGCTTAAGTCCATCCTTCGCTTGTTTGCATGTTTGCCTCGCATATTTGCTTGCATAATTGCATGAATGCATTGCATTGCCATGTTGCATCCTTAGCTCACATGCCTAGGATTGTATCCCATTTGCATGCATGCTTGGCCTCTTGAAGTGCTTGTGATAGAGGTTGAGTCCCATTGGTTTGTTCATGTGCATTGCATTCCATATAAAAAATGCACACTTGATTCCTCGGGCCATCACGCATGGAAATGCGCGATTGATGGTCCGAGAACCAAGGAGCGTATCCCTTTGAGTCACCAACATGATAAGGGACATGATTGGTGCATACATTGTTTGAATTGCATTGCCATACTCTGCCTTGTCCTCTGCTGCTGTCGATTGCAGGTTCTGCAGGCATTCTCTGCCGACCGGCAGTGTTCAGTGCCGACCGGCAATCCCTCCTAGGCCGATATCTTCACCAACAGCCGGTGATCATATACTACTGCCGGTGGATATTCTACTCAGCCGGTGGTGTCTCCCAGTGTCCAGGGAAGCAATTCTGAGACTTTGACAGTCTTCAGAGGAGTATAGCAGGGAAAACAGAGGCAGCTCATGTATGGCAGTGTACTTCCGAGCAGGACCGAGCATGCATCGCATTGGGCTCTTTTCCCGAGGCGGCTTATCTGTTTTTCTTTCCTAGCTTAGTTAATTTGTTAACTAATTAGGTAATTTGTAATAATTAATTAGCTAGGATAGTTAATTCATTATTCGAACTGTATTATTCTTTCAGTCCCTCCGAGCGAGGGTAAACTTGTAATAAGTGTGGGTGAGTGTGTGCATGTCTTCCAACCCCCACTTCTTTCTCCCTTCTACTTACCTGCTTTGATGGTTAGTAATAGGTCATGTTTAAATTAGCATACCTTATGCTGCGCACGCGTGCATCCATGCATTTGTCTCGCACGCACCGGGCTCGGTACATCATGCTAACTGCATTTATATTTCAATTCCAAATTGAATACGTGCATCAATTGATTGCATTTCACATGCCATGTTTAGGTTAGCCGAGCCTACTCTAATTATATCCTATATGTGTTGCATTAGACATTTAAACATGGACTTGGATCATGCATTGATTACTAACGAGTTTATTGTTTTGGCATGGAGTACGATGTAAGTATTTTCATGCTTTAGCATATCGCATGCGTGTGAATGCTATCATAACAGCATGCCTACCATGCGGCTAGATGCTTATGTGATAAACTGTTTGAATGCCTGTGGGTGAAGGTTGGATTGTCTGAGTTGGAAAAACTCGTTGAAATCCGTATTTTAGCCTACTTGCGAGTAGCAAATTCCAAAGTGTTTTTCAAGACAAACGGATATGAAATGCTTATTTCCAAATTAGGCAATCTAGTCTATACTTGTTTGCTGCGCGCATAACATAGTAATGCTAGGCTAATAATTGGTTTAAGAACACATAACGTTTTCAAAAACGAATATCATGGTTAGTAGAGGCCGATCTTCGGATCGGGCGAGAGGGGGTGCTCATAGCTGACCTTCCCCAATCGTACCCAAGTTCCCGAGCCGAGGCAACTTTGGTGATGACGGACACGTGGCCTTTGGCACCGAGTCAGGGTTTCCTAAATTCCCCAAAATAAAATATTTAGGTGGCGACTCTGTATCTGGCAAAGCAGTCCATGTTTGGCACTTCTTTTTCTAAAAATCTGTTTTCTCAAAACGATTTGCCAGATTTGGACTCTTTGGTTCAGATTAAGAACCGTGACGCAAATTGAGCCCGAACTGTAGCGGGGTCCCTCGCGGACGTGCTACAGCATGCACCCCTCTTCCCGAGGCTATTTTTTCTGTTTTCATAGCTTAATTGATTTGCTTAATCAGTTAAGTATTGTTTAATAAATAATTAGCTTGTTAGTTAGTTGATTATGTAATTTGTATTATTCTTGCGGTCCCTCCGTCGAGAGGGCGCAATTGTGTAATAAGCGTGCATGTGTGTGATACATGTCTTCAAACCTCCACTTTTTCTCCTTTTTACTTAATCGCTTACGATGGTTAGTTCTAGGGCACGTTTCAATTAGCATCCTTATGCTATGCTTGTTTGCATCATTCATCTGTATTGCATGCACCGGGCTCGGCGCATCATACTAACTGCATTGTATTTCAATTGTAAGTTGAATACATGTATCGAATTGTCGCATCTCACATGCCATTTTAGACTACCCGAGCCTATTCTAGTTGCATTTTGTATGTGATGCATAAGCCATCTTAACATGGACTTGGATCATACATTGATTACTAACATGTTCTTTGTTTTGGCTCGGAGTACACAGTGAGTGTTTACGCTTTAGCATACTGCATGTGTGTGAGTGTTGCCATGATAGCATGCTGGCCATGAGGCTAATTGCTTATGTGATATAATTGCCTGAATGCCTGTGGGTGAAGATTGGATTGCTTGAATTGGGACAATTCTTTGAAATCCGCATTTTTAGCCTACTTGCGAGTAGCAAACTTCAAACCATTTTCAAACAAACATGAGATGTTTTGTTCCAACTTAGGCGATCTAGTCTATACTTGTATGTTGTGCGCATCACGTAGTAATTCTAGCTAATTAACCAGAATAAGAACACGTGTGTTTTCAAAAACAAGATATCATGCTTAGTATATGCCGATCTTCGGATCGGGCGAGCGGGGGTGCTCATAAATGACCTTCCCCAATTGTACCCAAGTTCCCGAACCAAGGCAACTTTGGTGATGACGGACACGTGGCCTTAGGCAACGAGTTAGGGTTTCCTAAATTCCCCCAAAACAAAATATTTAGGTGGTGACTCTGTATCTGGAAAAGCAATCCATGTTTGGCACTTCTTTCTTAAAAATCAGTTTTCCAAAACGATTTGCCGGATTTGGACTCTTTGGTGATTTATCAGTCTCGCATTGCACTTTGCAGGATTAGATTCAGAACCGTGACATTTGAGTCTGAACTGTAGAAGCATGAGGCCCTCGGGGCGCGTCTACAGTACCACTGCTGCTTCCGAGTACTTTTCTTTGCCACTTGTGTATTGCATTGATCATGACTTTCAAGATTTTGATAAAAACGACGAGGAAGGAATTCCTTTGGTTTTGAAACTTTTGATTAATCAAGAGGAGGAGAGGTTTGTAAAACCCCTGATTGATGAAATCATTTCAATTAATGTGGGTACTGAGAAGGATCCGCGTCTAGTCCAGATCAGGTCCATGTTGTCTTCGGAGGAATGCGAGCGCTTAGTCGCTTTATTAAAAGATTTCAAAGATTTTTTCGCGTGGTCCTATGAAGACATGCCTAGAATTGATTATGAGATTGTACAGCATCGGATCCCTCTTGATCCTGAGGGCCGACCCGTCAAGCAGAAGCTTCGAAGAATTTGCCCGGATTGGGCTTTGAAGATCAAGGAAGAGGTCACCAAGCAGATAGATGCATGTTAGTATCTGAGTATCCTACTTGGTTGGCCAATATTGTTCCGATGCCGAAAAAAGATGGCAGAATTCGCGTGTATGAATTTCAGAGATCTGAACAAAGCTAGTCCGAATGGCGACTTTCCTCTACCGTACATCGGCCAATTGGTGGACTTCACCACAGGCCATGCGTTGTTCTCCTTTATGGATGGGTTTTCCGGGTACCACCAGATCTTAATGGCACCCGAGGATAGGGAGAAGACCACCTTCACCACGCCATGGGGAACCTACTGCTACAGGGTGATGCCGTTCAGTCTGAAAAATGTTGGGGCTACTTATCAACGAGTTGCAACCACGATCTTAAACGATATGATCCACAAAGAGGTTGAGGTGTATGTGGACGACATGATTGTCAAATCCAAGGAAAGAGAAGGCCACTACACCTGCTTGAAGAAAATTTTCCAACGGATAAGAGAATATCGGTTGCTGCTGAATCCTCAAAAATGCACTTTTGGTGTCACAGCAGGGAAATTACTGGGGTTCTTGATCACACAAAAGGGCATTGAGGTTGATCCTTCCTAAATCAAGGCCATCCTAGAAATTCCATCACCAAGGACTGAAAACGAGGTGCGAGGCTTTCTGGGTAAAGTGCAATTCATAAGACGGTTTATTTCAAAATTAACCTTGACTTGTGAACCACTATTTGGTCTCTTGAAGGAAGGAAAGAAATTCCAATGGGATGACCAATGTCAGGTTGCTTTTGAGCAGATCAAGCTATATCTACAGAACCCACCCGTGTTGTCACCGCTAGAGTCGAGGAAGTCGTTGATTTTGTATCTGTCAGTAACCGACACGACAATAGGCTGAATTCTTGTGCAAGAATATGAGGATAGAGTGGAGAAGGCCATCTATTACCTGAGCAAGAAGATGCTGGAATATGAGACCCGTTACACTCCGCTGGAGAAGGCTTGTTTAGCCTTGGTATGGGCTATCAGGAAGTTGAGGCACTACCTGTTAGCTCACTCTGTAATTCTGGTTTTGAGATTAGATCCCATCAAATATCTCTTCGAGAAACCAACACTTATGGGTAGGCTAGCCCATTGGTTGCTTCTTCTCTCCGCATTTGATTTGAAGTATATGACTCGCAAGTCTGTGAAAGAGAGAGCGGTAGCGGAGTTCCTAGCCAATCACCCAGTGGAGGGGGACGAAGCAGTAGAGTATTTATTTCCAAATGAGGCCATTCTGTAGGTCAAATAAGAGATTTGGACTATGTACTTTGACGGAGCGCCTAACCAGTACGATTATGGGATAGGGGTGTTGCTGATAGTACCCAAAAATTTCCACATACCTTTAGCTTTCAACCTCCGGTTCAAGGTATCAAACAACGAAGTAGAATACGAGACATGTATCACTAGCTTGGAAGTCGCCCTGGAACTAGAGGCAAAACGGTTGGATGTCATTGGGTACTCGAACCTGGTTGTGTCTCAAGTGAAATGAGAGTGGAAGGTTAAGGAAGAAAGGATGAAAATCTATCACCAAACCCTAGACGTTCTGATTCCTAGGTTTGAGAAGCTAACCTTCACGCATATGTTAAGAGAGAGTAACAGGTTCGCTGACGCTTTATTAACTCTATCTTCCATGATAGACATCCCTTTGGGAGTCCGGATGCGTCCAATTATTATTGAACAGAGATATGTGCCGGCTTATGAGTTAATCGCTGCGATAAATGAAGTACAAGATCAGAACCCCTGGTATCATGACATCTGGAACTTCTTAGAAAAGAAGGCTTATCCACTAGGGCAAATACCAAAGGCAAAAGGGCAATACGGCGAATGGCTGCTCAGTTTATCATCTGTGAAAGTAAATTGTACAAACGAGGCCATCTGGGAATGCATAAACTGTGTGTTGATGAAGAAGAGTCGAAAAGCCTAATGGAGGCCATCCATGGAGGAGAGTGCAGATTACACATAAGCGGAGTGATGCTAGCTCGAAAAATTCTCAGATAGTGTTACTACTGGTCAACCATGGAGGAGGATTGTATTGGTTTTGTTTGGTGATGCCAAAATGTCAAATTCATGCAAATCGCATGAATATCCCGCTGTCAAAGTTGTACAACATGCCTTCACCATGACCGTTTTCAGTCTGGGAAATTGATGTTATTGGGGCAGTTATGCCGAAAGGTTCGAATGGGCATGACTACATCCTGGTGGCAATAGACTATTTTACAAAATGGGTTAAGGCCTAATCGTATGCAGTGCTGAAAGCGTCACACGTAGCCAAGTTCATCAGGAATAATATCATCTGTCATTATGGGGTCCCGAATGAGATCATCTCGGACAATGGTTCTCACTTCAAGAGAGAAGTGATCGACTTGTTAGAGAAATACAACGTGGCTTTTCATAAGTCATCCACATATCGGCCGCAAACCAACGGAGCTGTTGAGGCCGCCAACAAGAACATCAAGCACGTTCTACAGAAGATGGGGGAAACCTACACGGACTGGCTAGATAAGCTGTCATTTGCACTTTGGGGCTACAGAACATCAATTCGAACATCTACTGGAGTAACTGTGTATTCTCTGGTTTATGAGATGGAGGTTGTTCTGCCGATTGAAGGTGAAGTTTCGTCGCTATGGGTTATGGCTGAGTGTCAGATAGCAGAAGTGGATTGGCTGCAGAGCAGGTTTGAGGAACTAATGTTGTTCGACGAGAGGGGGCTGAAAGCACTGTACTACGTCCAAAATTATCAACGCAGAATCGCCAAGGCTTTTGACAAGAAAGTTAAGTCTTGGAATCTGAAAGAATGAGATTTGGTGCTCAAGGACAACCGAGCTCCCATCCATGACCCTAGGGGCAAGTTCAGACCTAATTGGACTTGTCCTTACATCATTAAATCACTTTGGTCGGGTGGAGCTGTCATTCTTATGGATCTAGATGGCCTCGAATTCTCCCAACCAATCAACATGGACAAGTTGAAAAAATACTACCCTTGAGTGGCTCGCTAGGCTGAAAACTCGAAAGGGCGACCTAGGCAAAAGTTAGAGCACGAAAAATTTGAAATAAGAAAAACTGAGCTCACAAGGTTGAAATCCCAGAAATGGCGACCTTGGCAAAAGTTAGAGTGCAAAAGGAGAGTGTTAATACCCGAGTGAACCCGAACCGAACTACGTAAGGCTTGATTCTCATCTTCGGGATATGTAAGCAACTTCATTCTGAAGTCCAACCATAAACACTTCCAAATCAACTGTGTCCATAAGATTGTTCTGGTCATCTTTGTCTTTTCTGCATCCAAGAGTTCGGTTGTAATCTTCACTATCAGAGCTGGTTACAGTACAGTGCAGTGCTATTCAGACAAGGGGCAACTTTCCATTTGTTGAATTTGGAGTTGTGCATCTCGGGGATAGATTCCGGGTGTGTCCAGTTATGATCCTTATCGAAAATGGTTTTGAAAAGTTTTAATAAAAGTTGATTTTGTTCAAATTGATCTTTTTACAACTTAGACCATTTTTGGACCAAAAGAAAAATTTTCAGTGCCCACAACCTTCAATTTCACTGATTTCACTATAAAGTTTTCCAACTCTTGATACAAATCGAAGTTGCTTTTTATTACATTCAAAAGGAAAACTTGAAAGTACAGATCAAAGCAATAAACTTGGGGCATAGTTGAGTCAGGAGTTCCCGTGTCCCCTCCCAGAGCTTATAGAAGCTTCAGATGCCAAAGTAGGCCCGGTTTGTGCCTCATCTTCAAGCCAAGCTATGCATTCGCTAGAAAGGGCGCAACTGAAATTAAGAGCGGGAGCTAGAAGTTCTCCTGTCCTCCATCCAGTGGGATATTGAGCTAGGTGTGAGCCTCGGATTAGAAATGAAGTCGAGTATTCTATCCCCTTTTCCGGGGCAAGTCTAGTCATGTCCGAACTGACGCTTGAACCGGAATGGAAAATAGAAGACACAGTGCGTCAAGCCAATCAATTGAATGCCAGATTGTCGAGACATGCTATAGCTCATCTTAAGCAGATCAAACCAGGGGCAACGCCAAGCAATGTCAGTAGCAAACCTGTTGCACATCCAATGGACCACCACCTTTCATTCGGGAAATCAATTAGCCATTGGCAAAAGAAGTAGCCTCGTACTGAGTATGCAGAACAAGAGTCCACTACTTTCAACCTGTCCATGAGCCATACCTGGGGAAGGATGAAAAATAAGAGAGATTAAAGAATAAAGGGATGTATGTGGAGGGAAAAGTGAGAAAAGATTTTGAGAGAAAAACAGAGCTTGAGGGCTGAGTGATGTGAGAAACACATGCGAGGCAGGGTGGGAAACATTACTTGCAAAAGTAATGGACTTCCTGCGAACTTGTTTGTCTCTCGTCTGTGGAAAGCATCCAAGCCCATCAAAGTCTCGGCTAGTGTCAAGCCAATACAGCTCTTGCCCTCTTTGAAGCCTTGGGCAACTTCGATCAAGCAGATGCTAGACCCTCCGAAGCCAGGGGCAAGTAGAAAATGGGCTAACATACACAAGCAGAGGGCATGCTGCCACAAAACTTTGCCAAAGACAGTCGCCGCGATCGCCGACATCAGAAAATCGGTGAATGAGGTTGGGGATATCCAACTCTCCGTTGTGAACCAAAGATCAGACATCATGTAAAGTGAGCCCACACATCCATCCTAAAGCTTGGATATGGCCAAAACGGAACTGGGCAAGATTTCCTCGTCACGCCTGGATTCTATCAAAACTTGGAACTCTTCAATTGTAAGGCACATCTCTTGCCTCCCCGAAGCTAAACACATGTGTAACCAGGTTCCAACATCTAGCTGCGGCATGAAGAAACAAAAAACACAGTGGAGTACAACATAGCAGGAATAGTACATTTATCTCAAAACCCCAGAAATTCACTTTTTCGGAGCCATCTAAAGTTGCTATCCAAGATAAGAGTTTTTCGTTGAAGAATGGCTCCATTTGTGGCAAAAACAGAGCTGGAATGAAGAAACTACGAAGTCTTAACCTCTGTAGAAGATAAGGCACTGAGTGGAAGACAGGTGGCAGCAATCTGGAGACTCCCTGCATCACTGGCCGACCGGCTAGTTAAGGTAGCCGATCGGCCACTTTAGTGGCCGACAATCACCACCAAGTGGCTGACAACCACTGTTTGTGTCCAGCAGAATGCCTTTGGTCTTCTTGTGTGTTGAGAATGCTGAGAACCTATGTTTTGTTCTACTCTGGATGCATTCTGCTGTTTTGTTTTAGTAGTTTTGCTGAGTCGCTCTCAAGTTTGTTTCAATTTGTTTATCGAGTTATCGCAGTTTTTTTATCGAGTTGTTTTGTTGTTTCTTGTCGAGTTGCATTTGTTTCGTTTATCGAGTTGTTGTTTCGTTTGTCGAGTTGTTACATTAGTTTTTTTTTTTTTACTTGAGTTGTTTTACTCTGTTTGTTATGTATTGGTCGGTTCACTGCCTGACTAAGCAATTGTCAAGACAATGTATAATATTCAATTTCCATCAATCCCGTTTTTATGTAAAATGGTGCAATGCGATGCTCAGAATATAAAATGCAACACGTTTTTATCAAAAAAGTTGTTTTCATTCCAATCATGGTTTCTTTTTACAAAGAGTACAAGTTTTTAGGAAAATAAAACTGCTTAAGGCTGTACAATGTGCTAACACTACTAGTAAAAAGAAACAAAGCAAAAACAAATGAATCAGCGTTGGCTATCTTAAGCTCTAGAGGCCCCCTTCGTCCTCTTCCTCGGCGGAACGGACTCTGCAAAGCTATCCCCATCCACGCCACTGTCTAAACCCGATGAAGAATCAGAACTGGAGTTGTCATCCTCTACATCTGAACCTGGCTCAGCCTCGTCTCCACTAGCGGAACCCGAGCCGACATCATCATCTTCGTTCTTAGATGACTCGGTGTGCTGATCCCCAGCCTCCTCGGTCTCGGCCTCGCTGGCCTCATCATCGTCATCGCGCATGATGGGCTCCCGACGTCTCCCCCAGTCGCGTACCAGAACCTCTTTCTCTCTCCCTGCTGCTAGAGGGGGCACTGATGGTCCTGCTTCTGTCGCCACCGGTCCTGACTGTAGAGGTGTGACCTAAAAAGGCAGTTTGAATATATCAGGCATAGTATGTGTATCAGATGCAAGTATGGTGTGCAGAGTGAGTACATGCAGAAGTCAAATACGGTATGTGAATGCAATGTGTCAGATATGATCTATACATGTAGTGTATCAATGCAGTGTAAGGAAATGTTTAATTAAGATGTTAGTTTCAGTATATCGACAGAAATATGCTGAGCGAAATGCAAGAAAACTGAAAATTACCTGAATGTCGTGGGAGCCAAGTATCTACTCCCTCCTCAAGATCATGCCCTCGAATGAGGCCAACATCTCGAGTAACCCCTCAATGTACCCTATGGAGGGCTGCAAATGCAAGTTGAAATGATACGTGAATAAATGAATGTCTGAGTATCTGAGCGAGAATGAAAAACATGAAAGTTGTAGTACGTACCGGTGGTGAATCGGGTGTCCTGACATATCGGTGACCAGATAACAGAGGCTTAATCGGGATCTAATAAGGCTCTCCAGAGTGTCACCAACCTGTCAGCTCAGTCAGAAGATCTGGCCATCCAAAACTCAACCTAGCGGGAGGTATCCCTCTAGCCCTGCCTCTCGGTGCTCGGGCCCTGCTCGTCGAAGGGGCATCTGCTGCTCGAGCCTTGCTCGATGAAAGGACATCAGTTGCCCTCCCTGTATGAGCACGAATGCCTGTCAAAGGAGGCATGAGGTACGTCTAGATGTAAGTCGTATAGTCCCCCTCCTCAATGAAGAAGTCTGCATCTCCACCCCACATGAAGTCAATGATCTCTTGAGGGGAGAGACTCTTTGTGGCTCGCATGGAAGGCAGAGGTGGTAAGGGAACTGACTGTAATGGCAGACCCAGCGTCTGGCATATAAAGCGCTCGCCTAGGAACCAGGCTCGGCCTACTGGTCCCTCGAGCACGAGCCGATACCAGGAAGCTCTCCAAGCTCAGGCGAACTGAAATCTGACACCCTCTAGCATCGTCACCCAGGGCTGCCACATGATCTGTAGACAACAAGTGCATAGATTGATAAGTTGCCATTAGCTATGTAAAATGAATTGGAGTTGAAGGCAGAAAGAACTATGAGTTTTGAGTTACCTCTACTGCCCTCACTGTATCAAAATACTGGCGAAGAAATGAGA
The DNA here is from genome assembly GCF_004153795.1 of Camellia sinensis. Classification (NCBI taxonomy): domain Eukaryota; kingdom Viridiplantae; phylum Streptophyta; class Magnoliopsida; order Ericales; family Theaceae; genus Camellia; species Camellia sinensis. The sequence continues at coordinate 1,264,879 of NW_021024851.1, forward strand.
GGGTCTCCCGGGTCCTCAGCTAGCACTGACCGTCGTATCGATGCGAGTATGGCACCTCAAGAGGCATTTCAACCTCCAACTCTGGAGCAAGCGTCGGGAAGTAGGTGTACACCCATAGTTGTAAAAAGCAAGAGGGCGATAGTGAGAATACAGATAAACACAGATAAGGCGGAAAGCAAAGTATGTGTGCAATGTCAAGAAAATACAGAGAGTACAGAGTACACAGATAGTGCGGAAAGCAAGGTGTGTAGTATAGTGTACAGAAAGTACAAATGCAAGAGATTAGACTATGTAGGTGCAGTGTACAGAAAGTGCAAAGCAGAAAGCACGACAGAGAATATAAAATAGAAAAGTAAAGCATACCTCCTAGGCTGTCCAATAGCCGCCAACTCTCTTCTCGCTCCTGCAAGAGGTCAAGCTCATGTAGCAGTACAGGGTAGCAAGGTCGGTGCCACCCCAATCATAATGTCGAACCTGAGGTAAGTCCACTAAGGCGCTCAAAAGATATAGCCCGACTGTGTTCGCCCTGTCGGCAAACAAGGTAGTGCCGAAGAGGAACATCAGGAAACCTCGGGCATACTGCTCGGTCCCCTCTACAGTCGTTGGGGCTGTTCCTCTGTAGTGGTCAGCGAACCAGGTGTATCAGACCATCCCTGATCAGAAGATAGGTGGGTGTGCACCTAGCAAATAGGTCCAAGCGACCTCCCACTCGCCCATATCGGTATCATATGGGATCGACCAGCCTCCTATCTCGAGGCCCGTTAACATGGAAAAATCAAATGAGGTCATCGTCATATCCCCAGTAGCAGAGAAATGGAAAGAGTTGGTGGTATCCCACCATCTCTCTACCAGCGCTCTCAGAAGGGTCTTGCTCGCCATGAGGTGTGACAGCCCCATATAGGACAAACCAAACCCCGCGTTATCGATGATCTGGCGGACACCATCGAAGAGGTCCAGGTACCACTCCCTCGCTGAGGTGGACCCATATCCTCGGGTAAAATGGGAGTCTACCTGTGTTTAGAATGAGCAGACAAAATATAGTGTGTGAATGTGTTCAGAATGAGTAGAAGAAATACAGTGTGTGAGTGCGTTCAGAATTAGCAGATGAAATACAATGTAAAAGTGCGAGCTATGCAAGAAATGTAAAGTTCATCGTTGAAAATGTAAGAATGTAGTGCATACCTCGGAGGCACCATGAGAGAGGTGAGACTCTGGCTCTCACAGTAGGAGATCTACTGGTGCGCCCCGTGCAAATCCGCTGAAGTGACGGACTGTACTGGGTGGTAGTGCATGCGCCTTGGGGCGATACCTCTCCGAGTCGAAAGGTCAGACTCTAGACAGTAATGGTATGTAGTCAGGATCTCCCTCTATCCCTGGAGGACCCCCATTATAGGGAATGTCGTTTTCCATCTGGAAAGAAGGTAAGAAAGTAGGCGAAAATGAGCGAAATAGGTGGAAAGTGCCAAAAGTCAACTCTCAGAGAGAGAAAATGGGAGAAAAAGTAAAAGCCTGAGAAAAGACGTCAAACTCAAGACAAACTTGAGGGAAACAAACCTCAAGTGGCAAAAATGGAGAAAAAAGCTTTGAAAACAAATGTCAATCGGTTCAAAATGGAGGAAATTAAGGGGTCTTAGCGAATCAACTTCGTATGGGGCGTTGGAAAACGCGTGTGAGGCACGGATCTAGGAGGAAAAAGTGTCTAGGGATGAAGAGCAAGCAATTTTGGCAATTGGGCTGTGAGGAAATGTGATTTGGAAATCTGTTTTTAAAGATCTCCATGCAAAAAGACCAAAATGGCCCAAATTTAAAATAACTGGCCGACCGGCCAGTTTTTGTGGCCGACAACTTTTGCAAGTGGATGACATTGTCTACAAGTGGCCGACATGCTTCCAGTGTGCTCCCTGCGTGTTTTTATGATGTTTTGTGTCCTTGGTTCTTATGAGAAAGTGCAAGGAAAGTCCACTTTTCAGCTCAAAGTGTCTCTGCGGAAGTTTTGAATCATGTCTTCAATGCATGACTCATCGTCAGCCAGCATGAACGAGGTATATCCTTTTGAAATATATCGTAACTCCTTTGAGAGGTAAACCAGAGGTTGCAACTGAATTGGTTCTATTAGGACACGTTCTGTTTATCACTACATAGAACGCGCGTTTCTTTATTCGGTGTTTTGCATCGAACATGCTATTGATGTCGCATTGAATATGCATTGTTATTATTGTGCACAAAATGTGTATGTTGCGTTGCATTGCATTACAATGTTCTCATGTTTGCAAAGAATATGCATGTCGCGTTGTATTACATTGTACATGCCCTTACATACGCATAGAAAATGTTCGTACCTATTGCATCGAACATGCATTTGGTGTTGTATTGAACGTGCTTCATTTTTCGTTGCATAGAATATGCTTCTGTTTTGTTTCTCGCATGATGTGCATGAAGCATGCCTCTAAGAATTGTGTCATGGTTATTCGTCTTGCATAGAACATGCATTCTTATTGTATTGTACTTGTCAAGTTTCTTTCTTATGCAAGCACGATATTGTATGTACAGTTCATTCAAAGCTGGTGCAACCAGACGATATTGTATGTACGGTTCATTCATAGGAACTCCAGGAAAGATCGTTCCTGTCCTTTGAGCCCCTTTTTGGTTAGAAACACTCAGGTACGCCTGGTGTTTACACCACCACTCTGTTTTGGTTAGAAACATTGGGACGTGTGCCCGATGTTTATACCACCCTCCTGGTTAGAAGCGTTTGGAAAGTGTTCCGACGCTTATACCACTATGTTTTGGTTAGAAACATTGGGACATGTGCTCGATGTTTATACCACCCTCCTGGTTAGAAGCGTTTGGAAAGTGTTCCGATGCTTATACCATTATGTTTTGGTTAGAAACATTGGGACGTATGCCCGATGTTTATACCACCCACTTGGTTAGAAGCGTTTGGAAAGTGTTCCAACTGTTACACCACTCTATTTTGGTTAGAAACGTTGGGACGTGTGCCCGATGTTTATACCACCCTCCCGGTTAGAAGCGTTTGGAACATGTTCTGATGCTTATACCTTGCTTTGGTTAGAAACATTGGGACGTGTGCCCGATGTTTATACTTCCCTTCCGGTTAGAAGCGTTTGGAACGTGTTTCGACGCTTATACCACTCTGTTTTTGGTTAGAAACATTGGGACGTGCTCCAATGTTTATACCACCCTCTTGTGTTTGCACCACTCCCTTTTCCCTCTTGCGCATGACGCGCTAGGACACTTTGGTTAAAAGCATCCGGACGGATTGCAATGCTTATACCGCTCTTTGTTTTGGTTGCATAATAGTTGGATGTGTTTCACTTGTTATCACTATTCTCTGTGGTTTGGAGCCTTAGGGTGTGTCCCTGGGTTCAGGCAATTTCTCTCATCTCGTGCGCCACGCATTAAAATCTTGTTTCACGCACCGGGTGTGCCCGAGGGTTGTGTTGTTCTTTATCTTTCCTGCGTGAGGCGCAGTTAAGCTTGCATAATTTTCTTACATCCTTTCTGCATGAAATGTGGTTTGGTTCATGTTTACTTGCTTATGTATGAGTTTGTTGTAGCGTTTCTTTTCATAACATTTGCATCTAGATGTTTCATTATAGCCCTCATTGCATGATCATAAGTTATGTTTTGCATCGTGCATATCATTGCATCTTGTCCCAGAACTACGCTGGTTTGATTCCTTGCAAAGGGATATGTAGGCAGCCTGCAGGCACAACCGTTCTTTGTTTTGTTTGCTTGTTTGTCTGAGTCTTCAACCTTGTCAAAAATGGGTCATCTCTGGGCTTTGACATTCACTCTCGTCATTTCATGACTTCCGAGTTCTGTCAAAGAGGGGCAACTGTAGACACTCCATTTTGACCGACCTTAAGACTTAGACGTCATCGTTTGTGCACTCGATGATTATGCTTGTTTGTGCTTGTTTTGAGCGCTCAAAGTTCTCGGCGGAATGCCTTGTCTTTGAGCCTTTAAACCCTTTTTGTTTTGTGCTTGTTTTTGGGCCAAACCTTGGTGCCTCTTGCCTGGAAGGGGGAGGGGCCTTGTCGGCCACTTTTTCCTCTTGTCGACCACTTGAAGTGGTCAGTCGACTAGTTAAGGTGGCCGACGGCCATTTGTTCCTTTTTTCAGATATTTTTTAGCCAGCTGTGACAACTATTATTCACTGAAGGCCATCTCCATACATGTGTATGGAGAGATGAATACAAGCCTTTGGCTTGAATTTCTATATATAGGGGGGTTTCTCCCCCATTTGAAGAGGTTGGATAATTTTTGAGCAAATTTCTTCCTCTCTCTCTCTAGAATTCTCTCTCTCTCTCTCTCCTCTTGTTTTATGCTTGATAGTTAGAATTCTCTATACATTTGCACACTAACCCTTAACCAAATTGGACTACCTTGGAGCTGAGCCCTCTTGGAACCTATTTTGGGCTGTTGGAAGGTTGTTTGAGCCTAAGAAAGTGCATGTTTTGTGCTATGTTTCAAGAGGTATATTGTTTACCTTGTAGGCTTAGTTTTAATCACTTGCTTAGCCATCTTTTTATACTGTTTTGGGCCTAGTTTTCAACTACAAAAAGTTCTGATTTTTAGGCCTAAACATGTTGGTTTAAAGTCATTTTGTGCTAAGGGGTTGTATCCCCCTTCTTGTTGCCTATTTGTATGTGCCTTTGCATCATCTCTTAGCATGTAAAAGTCAGACTTTTTGGGCCTTTAAACCACTGAAATTCAGAATTATTTCATTGGTAAAAAGTGTGTTTTGAAGTCCAAAAATGGAGAGGGTGGCCTCCCCTCCTTCTCTCTTTCTTCCATGCCTAGTTAGCATTACAAAGTAGCATGTTTTTATAGCTTGTGTTAGCTTATTTCAAGCATGTTTTAGGCTCTATTTTGACATGTCTCAACTCTATTTTTGGCTGGTTGGAGCACCTTTTGCTTGTTTTTTGCACTTGTAGTACAATTATGCTTACTAGTCTAACATGCCTAATGAGTTAGCCTATTATTCTAGCTTGTGTTAGCTTGACTCCAGCACATTTTAGCTACTATTTTGACATGCTTTAAATCTGTTTTGGCTCGGTTAAGTCCTTCGAGGCTTGGTTTGCATGGCTATAGTGTAATGGCCTTCACTAGTCCATTGTTTTGAGGCTTTGAGCATGAAGTGTTTGAGTTGTTTGAATGTTGTAGCCTCATCTTGCATGTAATTTCAGTATCATAACCTCTGTCACGTGCGCATGTATTTCACTTTTTCATTGCTTTTGAGAGTTGTGCTTTGAGCCTTCTTTGTAGACCAACATGTGAGCATATTTTTCTAGCTTTTTATGCTTCAATCTCAGCATGTTTTAGCCCCAATACGTATTTCATAGATTCCCCAAATGGAGCAGATACATACAATAAATAAGGTGATGATTCCATAGGTCTACGCAATCTAGATGCAAATGTAGTAGATATAAAAGAATGTATCGAACCCGAATCAATTAATACATAAGTATCTTGACTGCAAATAGAAAAGGTACCTGAGACAACAGCCTCAATATTCTGAGTATCCCTTGGGACGAGTGCAAATACTCTCCCTTGTTTGAGTGTATCCCTTGTAGAAGCAGGTCCTGCAATATTTCTTGGCATATGAATCGATTCGGTCGAGCTAACGGTTGGCCTTCCATCTCTTTGTTTGGGATTGTCCCTCACTATATAGCTTGTTTTACCACACCGAAAACAAGCTCCCGAAATATGGTAACAGACTCCCCGATGTCTTCTATCACATTCATTGCATAGTGGCGCAGAATCCCTAGTAGAATTAGAAGTACTGGATGTTCCCCGATTTTGCTTCTTAGACAACGTTGACCCCTTATTTGAATAAGAGTCTTGTCTTTTCCCTTTCCATTCAAACGGTTGATTATGTGAGGCCATATCCACATACTTTGGCAATTTCAGAACATTCACTTTCTTTAGATTTCATTTGAGAGCCCACCTCAAATTTTCTTGCCTTCTTGTAATCAATGTCAACCATGTGTGGTGCAAATCTGGCCAATTCAGTGAACCACGCTTCATACTCAACTACAGTTTGATTACCTTGCTTCAACCCTTTAAATTTAGACATTTTCTTATCCTGATGCATTGAAAAAAGTACTTCTCATAGAAGATTTCAAGTAATTGTGTCAAATCAATCCCCTTATTTTTTTCTTGGATTAATATCCACCATCTTCTTCCATCATCCTCTAGAGTGAATGCAGCTAACTGAACCTTTTGTGCCTCAGCACACGGAAATACCTCGAATAATTTTTCAATTCCAAGGACCCAAACTTCAACTTTTAATGGGTTCACTATCCCATGAAATAATGGTGGTTTCATTTTCTTAAATTCTTTAGTGAGAGCATTCGTTCGGTCATCAATCTGATTATATTGCACAAGTGGTACTACCATTGGAGGTGGGGGTGGAGATTGTTGCAATTATTGTTGCCACTGCTATTGTTGTCTCAGATTTTCTGCCATATCTTGCATCATTCTCTCCATTCTGTCTAATCAAGCGGTGAAGAACTCTTCTATTTCATCGGCTCTCATTCTCACCATGTTCTACATGAACTCATATTATGACAAGTACAAAGATATACATAGATACACGTAGACAGAGTTACACGTAGGCACATATTCTCATATTCATATTTTCATATGTTCACATATTTGTAGAGTCGGACTGCACATAAGCATATATTTTCAAATAAATGCAATCTTAAGTCTTTTCTAGACACCTTATTGCTCATTTGGACAAGTGTGTGATTTATTAATTCGTGCTCTGATACCAACTGTCATGACCCAAACCCGCCCTAAAAGTTTGGATCGTAATCGACCAGAAATCCTAGATTGCCCAGCCTCAAAGACAGAATTAACAAAAATATTTAATTAATAACGAGGCCAGAAACAGAAGCAAACTAACAAATTTTGTCTAATGAGTAGTGCATATTATGAAGTAAACAAATTATTCATACGTTAATAACTCACATCTGAAAACAAACACATAGATACCATATATGTCCTAGAGTCATTCACAATTATGAGTCATAATTTATACTAGGATGGTCTAATCTGCGCTCGAGCCAACACTTGGTCGCTCGAGCGGTTTGTAAAGACTGCAAAAGTACTAGGAGCTTGTCAAGTTCACTCGAGCGCACACTTGGTCACTCGAGCGGTTTGTAGAATTTCTAGGTTTTCCAGAACAGAGTTAGAGCTCCAAAAATGCAAATTCAAAGCTTTGGGTCATGCATGGCTCATTCAAAATACAAAGTTTCTTTGGAAAACATGTATACATGACCCCTCAGAAACCATTTGCTCAAAATCACTTTAAATCCACCAAAATTGAACCCAAAAACTCATGCATGTAAGTTTTTCCAAATCCTTTTATCAAAACTCATAAATTTACCAAATTTGAGCTCAAAAGCTCCATGCATGTACAAAACTCTTTTCCAAAACATGAATTTAAGAGTTAATAGATGATGAATGAAACATGCATGTGCAAATGAACCCATAGTTTCAAGATGGATGCTAGAATTCAAACTCAACATGGAAAAACTCAACATATTAATACATGCATGTAAAGCTTCTTCATCTTTTTGACCTTCTTTAACAAAATACTTGCAAAAGATCATGTATAATCGATGAACACAACTCTAAAACATATCATCTTCAAGAATTGAGAGTTAAGTGCTTACCTAGAGATTTCAAACATACCAATTCTAGCACAAATTGACTAATTCAAGCTAACTCTTTAAATTTCTATTCAATCCCCATACTTTCTCTCTCTAGAATGTGAGTTCTCTCTCTTTAAGATGTAATCTCCAAATTATTGCTCTCAAATAAAGAAGATGAGCTCAAATGAGCTCAAGACACTTATTTATATATCTAGGATAGCATAATACATCAATTAGAACATTAAGCTAATTAAGCACAACTTAATTACTTAATCTAAATCAATTTTTAATTAAACTTACCATATGGTTTCAAAAATTCCAATTAGTTTATTCATGTACTCAATTTTTGTTTCTGACGCCATTAAGGCCTACAATTTCAGACTCAAAGCATAAATTGCAACAGATAATTTTCAAACTGAACAGGTACACTCAAATTAATCACATGGCACATATCACAATTAATAATTAACACATAATTGAATAAATATAATCATGATATGCATGTTGCGTTCATCACAGTATGAGAGGAATATTGATAGTAATAATTGATGTACCCTCTTGACTAAGCCTACCCTTTGCATATAGAGAGATTTAGCAGCTTTCAAACTAGGACAGTATACCGACCTTTCTAGGATTGTATTGCTACCTTATTGTGTGATTTAGCGAATCTTAGATCCTATTTCCAAATTAGGACAAGGCAAACTTACCCTCCAAATAGGCATGAAACCAAATTATGTACTTATGTGGTATCTTGTCTTGTATCGAAATGATTTGATTTGATTTGATTTGATTTCAGGAATCAACAATCTGATTAGATAGTGATTTGATTCTAGGGGAAATATGAGTGTATTTTGAGATGTGATTCAATTCCAAAAATTTGGGGAGTTTGATTTAGGCAGTGATTTAATCTTGATTCTGATTCTAGAAACAGTGCCAAATTAGGGGGTAGTTTCCTAATTTAAAGGGTTTGGGTTATGAATTTTGAATTTGAATTCTTATCTTAGTGATCAATTGAAAATGATTGCCTTTCTAAAATTTAAGTAAAAATCCCTAAGAAAATATATAATCAAAGAATAACTTCTATAAAAAAAAATAAAAAAATAAAAACTAAAAACCTTTGCAACTTAAGTAGAGCATTAGAGATTATGGAAGGTGTTTGATTGAATGAGATTCTTGAAGTTATTGACTTTGGGGGAATTTCAAATTTTATGAAAAAATGGTAGATAAGGAAGTGATGACCAAATTCCAATTCCCCTAAAAGATATTTGACTAGAAGATAATTGTTTGATTAGATATTTGAAATAAAATCCAAAACTCCTTGGGAGGAAATGATTTAAAAAAAAAAAAAATTCCAAGTAGAATTTTGGAAAGTTTTGATTAGATGAAAATTTTAAGTTATTGACTTTGAAAATAATTTTGATTTTATGAAAAAGCAATAGACAAAGAGGTGATGACCGAATCTTTCACTTTAAAATAAAATTTGAATTTCTTTAGAAGACATTTGACTAGAAGATAATTGTTTTAATTGATTTCTTGGAATAAAATTTGAAACTCCTTGGAAAATTTTGAAATAAAATATTCTTAGAGTTTAGAAATTTTGGAAAGTGTTTTTAATTAAATGAAATTCCTTGGGCTGCTAACTTTGTAGAAACCTTAATTTTATTTGAAAAATGATGGGTGAGGAAGTGGTGACCAAGTCTGCCATTTTGAATAAAATTCTGATTCATCTGTGTGATATTTAGCTAAATGGGTGATCATTTGATTGAGTACTAGGAATAAAATGAGCTCTTCAAAAAATTTCAAAAAAATTTCAAAAAAAAAAACCAGAAGATAATAATTTTGAAAATAAAAAATAAAAAAATAGAAGTTGTAATTTGATCATATACTTTTAAAATGAAAGTGGGGCATTCTTACTTGACAAGCAATAAACAACGGGAATGCAATTGTTTGATTGATCACTCTAGTAAGAATTCTGAAAATTCCTCAAACTTTCTTATTTGGAAACCACAACCTAATTGCTGGTGATGATGATTTTGGCGTGCCATGGTGAGTCTTGATTAGAATTTGACTTGGTCTATTCCTCCATTGACAGGATTAATTTGTAGCCATTGCTCCTAAAATAGAAGTTTCCCAAGCTAAGTGGGCCAGATTCCAACGTTTGTCCTATACTCAATATATGGCTTGTGGAAAGATCGTGTATAGGTGTCCTGGGGGTACCCATGCGCACCTAATAGTTCAGACTCCTAATTTCTGATCTAATATCACTAGTGTAGTGTGAAATATTGCAAAATATGCCAGAAATGCACTGCATCACTAGATTTCAGAGTTGCCACCTAATCTTTTTGGAAAAACTAGGATACCCATGACTCGTGCCAAAGGCCACCGATCGTCATAACCAAAGATGCGTTGGTTCGGAACCTTAGGTACGAGGGGGAAAGGTCATGAATTGAGCACCCCCACTCACCCGATCAAACGATCGGCCTTTACTAAGCCATGATATGAGTTTTATAGACACTATATGCTCATGTTCCGGTTATTTTAATAATACTAACATTACTATGTGAAGTAAACAATTTATAAATTGTGTCACTTGTTTTCGTTATGCTTTGATTTTATGTATTTTGAAAGATTTTTGAATAAATGTACAACTCACAGAAAGACTGAGCTCACATGCATATCAATCAATATCATTCCAACCCAAGCAACACAACCTTCATCCACTAGCATTCAAGGAGGTATATCATTTAAGCACTTAGTCACACGCTAAGATGCTAAATATGGTAAAATAACATACACAACCGGGATGCTAAAACGGTAAATGCTCACCTAGCATTCATCTATCGCAAGCAAAATAATATGCTTTATACATGTACATGATCCTATATGCAAATAGCTAATGTAATATATACACAAAAATGCAACTATATATTCGGTTGCTAAGTACATGATATGTGAATCATTTTAAGGCATCAGATAGCGTATAAAATCATGTAGGAATTGATGAAACCCATAGATGCAAGTGAGTCAAATCCAAATGCATGAAAAATGGATGCAAGGTATGGATATGATGAATAAAACATGATGTTTATCAACACACATAGAAAGCATAGAAACAAAAGGGATAGAAAGACATGAGGTTGGAAGTTAATATAATAATGAGTGAATAGAAGACGTAGGGTTGGAAGTTATTACAACAATGAATGAATTAAATGGAAAGATGCAGGGTTGGGAATTATTACAACAATGAATGAATTTATTCAGCCAAATGAAGCTGGATCTAACAAATCATAAGATAAAAGCAAATAAATTACAAACAACAACCTCAAGAACCTAAGAGATCACCCTCAAGAAACTGTACTATTTTGCTTTGTTCTGCCTAGAGAAAGGTTAGCTAGCTAGTTGAAAGTTTTGCTGGCCGTATTGTTTCTTGGCTGACCGAATTAAAATCTAAGAGAAACTCTGTTTTGGGTGCAACAAAGCCAAAATATAACAATAACACACCTTCTAATGGGTGCTCATCCTTTCTATCTCTTTCTCTCATAGAGACACTCAAGGAAGAGGTAGAGAGGCCTTAAACCCCAATTAACAACACCAATGCCTATATGCAATAGATATTTTACAACAATTTAGGGTAAGAAGAAATTCAAGCTCAAGAAGTAAATGGAAACCTACATTAATCTCTTTGTGAATAAGGGCAAGTTAATACCTAAATTCATGCTATTAATTGGACAGAGTAGATTTCTACTATTTTCTGGTGGAAGCTTTTCCTTTAAAGTAAGAGATTCATCAAAGACTATTGAAGACTCCTCTTCTATTCATGGAATAAGGATGTTTCCATCCCTTTCCATGTTCACAAAAGATTAAGAAGAGAGTTTTCAATATCCCTGACCCAAAATCTTTTACTTTACTTTCAAGAAAAATCAATAAACATGAAAACCAACAACTTTCCTAACATCAAATGCCCCTAACATCAAATCCCAAGAATCATGCAAGTCGCTCCATGCAACAACCACATCCACTCATCAAAATTGAGTATGGATTGAAGCACATGAGCCAACATGTTTGAATGATGAGATAGGTGATAAGAAAGTGTATAAAAATGAAAGAAAGTATACTACATAATCAAAACTATGGATGGGTGGCTACGTTTTACTTCGCTCTACATCTACAAGGTTCTAATTAATACATCTATGTACAACAACAATGAATTATAGCACTAGAAAGCAAGAAAAATATACGAAAGCACAAGAAAACAAAGAGAACAATAAACTTAATGGATGGGTGGCTATATCCTAGTTCCCCCCACATCCATGAGGACTCATCACATGATTACAACAAGCTAACAGTAAGATCCAAAGCTTCATAATCAGAAAAGGGAGAGAAAAAGTGAGAGAAAGTGCAAAAGTTCACCTCTTAAGAAAAGGATAAGTTTGCTTGTTGTCAAACTCTTTTCCTAGCACCCTTAAAGTTATTGATTAAGTCCAGGAATCCTTAGCAAGGAGCTCCAAGTCAAGGTTTAATGGTGTTTAGATAGTATAATCAAGAAAAAGAAGGTTTAAGACAAGTAGGTGTGTAGTTCTCTTAATCAAGTCTCTTGCCTTTTGAAAATTTTTGTAACCCTTTAAAATGAAGTAGAGAGGTGATATTTATAGACTTGGAGCTAAAACAAAATATCTAAGAAACTTGCAGAGGAAGCCCAAAGGCAAAATGTCTAAGCTATTTGTGTGAAACTTGCAAAAAAAAGTCAAATTTCCCGAAATTGCTCTGTTTCTTGAAAAAATCATCCAGCCAGACAAAAAATCATCCGACTAGACAAAAAAATTGTTTGGCCAAACCAAAAAAACATTTGGCCAAACAATTTTTTAAAGGGGAAAACAAGACTTTTTCAAGAAAATTCTCATTCCTTCCACTCATTTTCACTTTGTCCTTGCTTAATTTACTAAAAAAATAAATACAACACTTGAATTTTGAAAATGCGAGCCTCGAAACTTTGTAGAAATGTTTGGATCCACAAAAAAACATTTTGAAAGGGTTTTAAGAGGGTCTAAAATAGTTTGGCCAAAATGAGTCCAAGGTTAGGATTAAAGCAAGAACCCGGCTCTCCTGTTGAGGAATTCATAAGATAGCACATTCTAACTTTCATTATAGGTGTTCGGAAGAAAGCGCCCAAGTCTTAGGGCCGGTCACAATGGGATCTCTACAGTATCATATTGAGAAAAAAGGGTGAATACCTTAGTGAATCTGGTTAGGGGGTGTGGTTGTGGTATTATCTATGTTAGCCTGTGTGTCCTTGGTGAAAGTCCATAAACCCGCACGATTAGGTGCTGATCCTTCCGGCTAGTACCAGTAAAATGGCTTTGGTGTATACCTACTGCCAAAAACATACCTAGAGATTCTTAGAGTTGTGTATTCACTGCCCTGTTTTCTGATTAAAAAGTATCAGTTTATGAATCAATTTATAAACATGGCATTGCATTGTTTTGAGAGAGAAAGATGTAACATTTTGATAAATGGCGTTTATGTGCATTCACTATATGACTTTTTAATCATCATATAGTATATTAAAGTAAATCTCTACTGGGCTTTAGCTCACCTTTTGTGGAAACCAACTTTTAGGTGCTGATGGTATGCCTTTGCCAAGGACCAAGCTTGGGAGGATCTTGGAGCTGAAGGTTCATTTATTTTTGTATTGTAAATATCTTTTGTACAAGTCTTGGGCTTTTTATTTGTATTGGGCTGGACCTACTTTTGTTGTAACCAAGTATCGTCTTGGAATATGTAGCCCTTAGGGTAAGAACTTCTCTTTTCTTCTTTTGTTACATGTATATCTGTTACATGCTATAGATTCATAGCTTAAAGGTAATGAATATATTAATGCATATGATGTCATCTTTATACTACGTTAAAAGAATTAACGAAAGAGGAAATGTTATAGTAATAGTGTCTTAATGAATGATTGAATATGATGGGCATCCATAAATCTGTTGATGGGTTATGGATTTATCTATTGTTATAAATTGGGAGCATTACAACTTAGTATCAAAGCTTACTGGGTTTAAATACTTTAGGCTCGTAGGATGTGGTTATTACCACAATGGGTTTGTCTCGCTAGATAAGTAATAGATGTATATCTGGTATGCTATGTGATAACATACTTATGTGATTAAGTGAGTATAGAATTTAGTTTCTAAGATATTGATTGTGTCTACGAATTCCTAGAAGTCTCGTTAGAAGAGCACTTGATCACTACTAATTATAATAGGAACTCCGGCAATGTCACGAAATATTTATTATCTAGAAAGGAAATTTATTTGTGAATACGCGATACGGTGCTTATGTGGGGTGAATTATGTGTTGTCGACTATATTAGGACATGTGTGAATTAGTTATGGCATGTTGTGAATGTGCTAAATTTTGTGTTACCTTTATTAGTGTGTCAAGATGCAGATGTGGCGGTGGTAGGCATGGACTGCAAGAAGTGCTAATTTTGAATGAAATTTCGGCACAAGAAGGGGGGTTGGTCAGGCAAACGTGGCCGAGCCAGCAGGCCAGCAAGCCATGGACACCTTAGATCATGAAATGGCAAGAGCATTGCAGAAATCCATGGAGATTCTCAGAGCTGAGAATCAAATCAATGCCCATATTACAGATACAGGGCTGTCTTTTCTTGAGTGGGTCCAAGCAGAAAGGACATAAGTCTCAGGGGGATGCGAGAGACAACAAAAGGTAGAGAAGTTCTACCCCATAATAGTCCTAAGCTTTACAGTCTAGATCCACCTTTCTTGTGCTGAGTTCTAGTTTAGAGAGGGGTAGCCTTTCAACTTAAGGGCGATGAGGGTCAATGGTGGAAGTTTGTGAGGGGCCGTATCGGGGTGACTTGGGAGACTTTTGTTAATGTCTTCCAGGATAAGTTTCTACCACCCATAGCGAGTGAAAAGTTGAGAGAGCAATTTTTGAAGCTCAAGTAGTTGAGCACACCAGTTGCCAAGTTTGAGGTGGCCTTCACTAGCCTCTAGAAGTTTGCACCAAAACTCATGGCGATAGAGAAATGCCATTGTATCAAGTTTGAGAAGAGATTGAGGACCAAACTCCTTTTCAAAGTGACTAGGTCTATGATTTAAACTATAGATGCCTTATCAAATTGGGGGTCCATTTGGAGGTGTTGATTCAGACAAATGAGGAACGAATGAGTGGGTCTAAGCAGAAAGGACATAAGTCTCAGGGGGATGCGAGAGACAACAAAAGGTAGAGAAGTTCTACCCCATAATAGTCCTAAGCTTTACAGTCTAGATCCACCTTTCCTGTGTTGAGTTCTAGTTCAGAGAGGGGTAACCAAGGTGGATTCACATGCTTCAAGTATGGTCAGTCGGGCCACAAGTCTCTAGCTTGCTTGCAGAGAGGTCGAGAGCAACAGTCTGCATAAGTTTCTACTCGTTCTTAGAGTCAGGACCAAGAGAGAGGGCAATTGCCTACCTGTTATTATTGTGGGAAATCTAGGCATTTGAGGAGGTTTTGCCCTAAGTCAAGTAGCATATCTAATGCGTCTGGTTCAAGGCAGACATAGACCCATCAGCCAGCTCAGTCTATTTAGGCCTTGAGGGCCAATCAGGGAGCCACTTCAGCTAAGTCAATTCTTCAGGCCTATGCTTTGAGGGGTAAGCAAGTCAATGAGAGGCCTCTAAGGTGTGTATATGCTGTTAGCATGCCAGAGCAGTTGTCGGTACCTCTTGTTGTAAGAGGTAACTTTTTGCTATTCAATTCCTTAGCCAATGTGTTGATTGATACATTTTTGCTATTCAATTCCTTAGCCAATGTGTTAATTGATACGGGTGCATCTCATTCCTTTACTTCATCTTCTTTTGCATTTGTTTTGGAGTTAGAATTTGATCACTTGGAGTCTCCTTTGTTTGTTAAGACATCTATTTGGGGTAAAGTGGCATAGGGTCGAGTATGCCGCTCCTTTGAGATTGAGGTCACAGATTGTCAACTCTCTTTTGATTTTGTTGTTCTTGATATGCATGTTTTTTATGTGATTCTGGGTATAGACTGGTTGACTTATTTTCGGGCTTTGATAGATTGCCATCATAGAAGGGTGTCTGTCTGTACACCATCAGAAGAGTGTTTTTACTTTTTGTACGATTGGTGTGATAGTTTTATCCCTCTGTTGTATGACCTTTAGGGTCGAGAAGAGTTGAGTTTCCTTTTGCCATCTCAGTAGCTGATCAGTGTAGTATAGTTCGGGGTAACTTGCTGAGAGTAGTTCGGGAGTATCTGGATGTCTTTTCAGAGGATCTTACCAATTTACCACTACATAGAGAGATCGAGTTCTCCATCGATTTGGCGCCAGGCACAACTCCAATTTCTATGGCACCATATAGGTTTGTGCCAGCCGAGTTGTGTGAGTTAAAGGTGCAACTCCAGGATTTATTAGATAAGGGCTTCATTTTTCCTAGTACGTTGCCTTGGGGAGCACCATCTCTCTTTGCGAAGAAGAAGAATGGCACATTGCGGTTGTCCATTGACTACCGTAAGTTGAACAGGGTAACTATTAAGAACAAATACCCATTGCCGAAAATATATGATTTGTTTGACCAGTTGAAGGGGTATCATTGTTTTTTGAAGATCGATTTGAGATTGGGGTATCACCAGTTAAGGGTGAAGGAGGAAGACATTAATAAAATGGTATTCCGTATGCGGTATGACCACTAAGAGTTCTTAGTATTGTTTTTTGAGCTAACTAATATACCAGTTTCGTTTATGGACTTGATGAATTGAGTCTTTTATGGGTTCTTGGATCAGTTCGTAGTTATCTTCGTCAGCGACATCTTAGTCTACTCACTCTCTGAGGAGGAACACGAGAAACACTTGCGGTTTGTACTTGAGTTGCTTAGAGCATAGTGTCTATATGACCCGAACCTGCCCCTAAAAGTTTGGGTCATAACCGGCCAGTAATCCGTAGATTACCGAAGGCCTCAAGCAAACATACAAAATATTTATGCTAATGGGGCCATAAATGGAAACATATAATAAAGAGAAGTCCATTGAGCTGTAGAAATCATGCGCAAAATTATAGAGTTAACCACGTAACACATTAATACATTTACACGCCCAACAAAAAAAAAAATATAAGAGCCAAAGGAAATTTGTACACATTGTTTACAAACCCAAGACTATAATAGTAAAAACATAATAAGATCAAGGTGTGATGTTGTGGACTCGCCTTTTTCCGCGCTCTGCCTTTTGGAAAGGGTTTGAAAAGAAGGCCTCACAATTCGGATTCCCGCAGTTTTGAATCTAGTCTCACAAAGTGCAATGTAAAACTGATAATCACCAAAGAGTCCAAATCCAGAAAACCTTTTTGGAAAATCGATTTTAAATCAAATAATGCCAAAATTGGACTGCTTTTCCAAATATAGAATCGCCACCTAAATATTTTATTTTTGGAGAAATTTAGGAAACCTTGACTCGTGCCGAAGGCCACGTGTCTGTCATCACCAAAGTTGCCTCGGCTTGGGAACTTGGGTACGAGGGGAGAAGGTCATGAATTGAGTACCCCCGTTCATCCGATCAAAGATCGGCCTCTACTAACCATGATATGTCATTTTATAAACCTTATGCGTTCTTGTTCTGATTATTAGCTAACATTACTATGTGACACACACAAGCAAGTATAGACTAAATTACAAGAACTGGAACATTTCAAGTCATGTTTGTTTTGCGAAAATGGTTTGAATTTGCCATCTTCAAGTGGGCTTAAAGATGTGGATTTGCCACCAAAACATAGTGGGCTTAAAACATGATTTTTCCACTCAACAAAGTGGGCTTAAAACACACATTCGTTGAATTGTTCTAATTCAAACAACAAAGCCTTCATCCACAGGTATTCATGCAGTTTAGCATTTAAGCACATAGCCTCATGGCAAGCATGCTAAACATGGCAACAAGACAATCACACTCATGCAAGTATGCTAAAGCATAAAGCCTCACCGAGTACTCCAAACCAAAACAAAAACTAGTTAGAAAGATGCATGATCCTAACTATACAAGATGCCTAATGCAACGCATGCAACAATGTAATTAATAGGCTCGGCTACTAATATGGCATATGGATCGATTTGAACAACATGTGATTAAACACGTATTCAAAGAAGATATTGAATTAACGATGCAATTTGAATGATGAGCCGAGCCTCGGTGCATGCAAGACAAATGAATGGATGAAAGCATGCAAGCATAAGGTATGCTAATCGAAATATGTCCCTAATCTAACCATCAAAGCGACTAAATAAAAGGGAGAAAGACGTGGGGTTGGAAAATATACACACATGCAAACACACTTATTACAACATCATGCCCTCGCGAAGAAGGGTTCGAATGAATAAGCTAACTAACTAGCTATGCTAATTATTACAACAGTTTTAACTAACTATTCTAAGCTAATTAAATATTACAAATCAAAGTAATTAGCTAAATACTATGCTAGTTAAGTACAATGCAATGAAGCTCATTAATTAGCTACCACTAAAAAACTAAACAAAGCAATTAAATGGCCGCGGGAAGCGAGGGATGCATGCATGCTTAGTTCCTTCACCCGGAAAAGCCACTGCCTTGCCGTTGTAGCCTCTGTTTGCACATTTGATCACTGAAAAGGCTGCCCACTTCTAGAACACCTCCGCTTCAACTTACCAACACACTGTGCAATTTTCATTGGTGGCTGATAGAGGACATATCAGCTACCAATGGTGGCCGGTCGGCTATTAGTGGTGGCCGGTTGGCCACTGATGACATGAACTCCTCTTTTTGCTGCAACAGAGAGTAGACAAAGCAAAACAGTGTGTTCTCACAGGTTTGTGTGTACTGTTACACTCCTTATCATCAAACAAGCTCAAAAGAGTGTAACTTTTGGCTCTCAAACCACCAATCAAGCAATTTCCATGCATGATGGCCAAAGAACTAAGTTTGTACAAGTTTAATGAGTGAAAAACAAGACTAAAAAAGACCACCACTCTATCATGCATGACCAAGGGTGATGGTGACCAAGGAAAGTGGCACATTTCATCACTTTGAGTATGAAATGTCCCATTTTCCTTGTATTCGAATTAATTTCCAATTCGAACACATGCAATGTAACTCGAAAGATGCTTATCTTGCCTCTTTTACTTGTTCATAATGTTTTCTCATTTTACATTACCGATTCATTCTTTAATCGATTAAGTCCATTGGTGACTGTCCTCTAACGAAATGAGGTGTTAACCAAGGGGTGATTTAAGGCATGAGAGAGATCATTCCATTGGTAATGAACCCTTAGAGAGGATTAAACCATTAAGCATAACCTCAATCTTAAGCTTAAAGGATCCCAAGTTTGAAACAACTCTCAAAAGCAAAGAAAAGAGTGAAGCAAAGAGGGAGGTTGCAGAGATTTTAAGTGCTAAAATGGAGTGCAAAACAACACTAAAACATGCTTTTAACTCAAAACAACGGTGATCAAAGTATTAAAACACTAAGCTAGTGAAGGAATTAACCCTACAACTATGCAATACAAGCTTCAATTGAATTAACCAGCCCAAAATAGAACCAAAACAAGTCAAAATAGAGGCAAAAACATGCGAGACTAAAGCTAAGGTAAGCTAGAAAAACATGCTAACTCATGAAGCTAACTAGGCATGCAAACTAGACACAAGGAGGGGAGGCTAACCCCTCTAATTTTGGACTTCAAAACAAGGTTTTTACCACTGAAAAGCCTCCGAGATTCTGTGGTTAAAAGGCTCAAAAAATTTGTTTTCAAAGTGATGAAAAGATAGCACAAAAGCTTAACAAGCTAAAAAGCAAAAGGGGTGAACAACCCCCTAACTCACAAGAGCTCAAACCACCACTTTTAGGTCTCAAAAGCAGAACTTTTTACATGCCAAAACTAGCCCCAAAATAGTTTAAAAAGATGGCAAAGCAAGTATTGAAAACAAGTCTAGGCAAGGTAAGTTCTACACCTTTGAAGCACAGCACAAAACAACCACAAATTCAAGCTCAAACCGCCTTCTAGAGCTCAAACTTCCTAGAGCTCAAACAAGGTCCCAAGTTATCTTAGCCCAAAGGTGAGAGTGTTTGGTTAAGGGTTGATGTGCAAAAGCTAAGAGAAACTAGGCAAGTGTATGTAAAATAACAAGAGAGAGATAAATTCTAAAGAGAGAGATTTTTGTTCTAAAAATGCTAACCTCCAAAAATGGGGGAAGACACCCCCTATTTATAGAAATACACCCATTGAGCTTAGATACATCCTACCATACACGTGTATAAAGATGCAGCTCAGTGTGCAATAGCTGGCACAACTGTCAATAAATATTTGGAAAAAGAGACTGGCGGCCGACCGGCCACATCCATGGCCGACAATCTTGGGGGCTGGCCGATAGGTCACCAATAGGTCCAGACACCAAGTTTTGGTCCAAAACAAGGCAGAGAAAGAACAAGGTTCAAAGGCTCAAAGACAGGGCATTCCGCCGAGGACTTCGGGCGCTCAAAACGAACACAAACAAGCACAATCATCGCGTGCGCAAACGATGACGTCTAAGTCTTGAGGACGGTAAAAAATGGGGTGTCTACAGTTGCCCCTCTTTGACAAAACTCGGGAGTCATTAAATGACGGTAGTGAATGTCAAAGCCCAGAGACGACCCATTTTTGACATGGTCGAAGACTTGGACAAACAAACAAGCAAGACAAAGAACGGTTGTGCCCGCAGGCTACCTATGTATCCCTTTGCAAGGAATCAAGCCAACGTAGTTCTGGGGCAAGATGCAAATGATATGCACGATGCAAAAACATAACTTATGATCATGCAATGAGGCTATAATGAAACGTCTAGATGCAAATGTCATGCAAAGAAATGCTACGGTCAAAACAAACCGAAGTAAGGTACAACAAACTCAAACATGAACAAAAGTAAGTAAAGGATGTAAGAAAATTATGCAAGCTTAACTACGTATCACGCAGGAAAGGCAAAGAATAACACAACCACCGGGCGCACCCAAGGTGTCAAAGAAGATCCTAACGTGTTGCACACGGAAGGAGAGAAGGAATGGTGTGAACACCGGGACATACCCGACTGTTCTTAACCAAAAAGAGCGATGATAAACATCGGAACGCATCCAAATGCTTTTAACCAAAACAGGGAGTGGTGGTAAACATCGGAACACGTCCAAATGCTTTTAACCAAAACAGGGAGTGGTGGTAAACATTGAAACACGTCCAAATGCTTTTAACCAAAACAGGGTATGGTGGCAAACATTGGAACACGTCCAAATGCTTTTAACCAAAACAATGAGTGGTGGTAAACATCAGAACACGTCCAAATGCTTTTAACCAAAACAGGGTCTGGTGGTAAACATCAGAACACGTCCAAATGCTTTTAACCAAAACAGGGGCTGGTGGTAAACATCAGAACATGTCCAAATGCTTTTAACCAAAACAGGGAGTGGTGGTAAACATCAGAACCCGTCCAAATGCTTTTAACCAAAATAGGGTGTGGTGGTAAACATCGGAACACATCCAAATGCTTTTAACCAAAACAGGGTATATCGAAGGACTGGAATGATCTTACCTAGAACTCCTTTGAATAAACCGTACATACAATATCGTGCTTGTATAAGAAAGAAACTCAACAAGCATAATATAGCAAGAGTGCATGTTCTATGCAAGGCGAACAACCATGACACAATTTTAGAGACATGTTTCATGCAAAACATACGAGAAACAAGACGGAAGCATATTCTATGCAACGAGAACCAGAGCACGTTCTATGCAACTTTGGAATGCATATTCAATGTAACAATACAAAATGCATGTTCTATCAATAGCACAAAATGCATATTTTATGCAAAGATTAGCAAATGCAAGTTCTATTCAACATAATTGGAATAAAAATGCATATTCTATGCAAAGATTAGCAAATGCATGCTCTATGCACGATACTATGCACGATAATTGGAAGCATGTTCTATGCAAAAATGAAGAAATGCATATTCCATGCAACAATAGATAAATGCACATTCTATGTAACAATGGATTGAATAGCAACTTCCGGTTTACCTCTCAGAAGAGTTGCAACAAGTTTAAAAAGGATACACCTCATTGATGTTGATCAGTGATGAATCGTCATGCATCGAAGACACGGTTTAGAGCTTCTGCAGAGGCAATTTGAGCTTAAAAGTGAACTTTTCTTGCACTTTCTTGAGAACTGAGAACACAAAATAGTAGAAAAACACAAAGGAGGAGCACTGGAAGCTTGACAACCACCAGGGAGAGGTGTCGGCCACCCCTAAGGGTTGTCGGCCATCAGTGGTGGCTGACCGGCCATCAATGGCAGGTTTGGCCATTTTGGTCTTTTTGCATTCGGGTGTTTAAGTATAGGGCATGGGGGCTTATTTCCTCCACACCCCATGCTCGAAATTCTTCCCTCTCCCTCTCTAGATCTGAACTTTATACGCGTTTTCCAACGCCCCACGCGAAGTTGATTTGCTAAATCCTCTTGATTTCCTTTATTTTGAATCGATTGAAAATTGATTTTGGTGCTTTTTTCTTCATTTTCACCACTTGAGGTTTGTTCCCCTCGAGTTTCTCTTGGGTTTGGCACCTCTTCCTGGGCTTTGACTTTTTCTCTTATTTTCTCTCTCCTTGGGTTTGACTTGAGTTGACTTTTGGCATTTTCCACCTATTTCCCCCATTTTCTTCACTTTTTATCGACTCTTCACCTATATTCCAGATGGCAGATGACTTTTCACATGACGGGGCTCCTCCAGAGGCGGAGTTCGAGGCAAAGTTCGATTCTGATGCAGAGTAGGAGCCTTTACCACTGGGAGTGAGGCCTTTTGACGCGGCGAGATATTAACCCCAGACTCACATTCTGCCTGCTAGTGGCGTTAGGCACTTCACTGATTTCGCTAATGCACCAGTAGATCTCGTACCGAGGGAGCTGGACTTCCATATTTCAGCCGTTCCCGTTGAGGGATAAACTCTATGCACTTGCACATCTGATGTTCTTTACTTGCATTTCTTGCACTAATCACACTCTTGCACTGTATTTACACTGATTCACCTGCATTTGTTTTACACTTCCTATTCATTGAACTGTATTTACACTGATTCACCTGCATTTTCCATAGGGTGACGCCTGCGCATACAGGGGCTATGGGGCCACGACGGCCGGAGATTGGTACGACAAGCTCCCTGTCGGAATATGAGCTATTGTCGACGATGCAGGCTTTGGCCTATTCTGCTCTGGATTGCCACGAGTCATAGCGAGCCGTCCACTTCTTAGAGCTCTAGTGGAGAGATGGTGGGACACCACCAACTCTCTCCACCTTTCCACTACTGAAGAGATAACGATGACCCCGTACAACTTTGCCATGATCACAGGCCTAGCCGTAGGGGTTGATCCGATTCCCCTTGATCCTAATATGGGGGAGTGGGAGGCTACTTAGATTGAGTTTCTGGAGGCGCGCCCGCCTTTGTTTCGAATAGCCTAGGTAAGATACAGCTGGTTTGAGGAGCAGTTCTGGGGGACCGTACCAGAGACAGTAGAGGGGATAGAGCACTACGCTCGAGGTTTTCTAATGTTCCTTTTCGGTACCACCCTGTTTGCGAATAGGGCAAACACCGTGGGGCTATACTTGCTGAGCGCACTGATGGTCCTTCCCTGAGTGAGCTTCTACGATTAGGGTGGGGCTTGCCTCACCACCCTGTATGACTATCTGAGCTCGACCTCCCGCGGGATTGGACTCTTGGTCGGAGGCTACTGGCGAGCCTGGGAGGTACACATCTCAGTTCCCTCTTTACACTTTGCATTTGTTGTTTAGCATTTCTTGCTTTACATCTGTTCAACGCATATACTTTTTGCTTTGTACTTTCTATACCTGTTCATGCACTGTATGCTTTCTGCTTTGCACTTTCTATATTTGTTCATGCACTGTATGCTTTCTGGTTTGCACTTTCTCTGCAGCTATGGGTATACACATACTTCCTGACTCTTGTCCTGGAGCCAGAGGTGGAGGTTCCATTGACGGTCCCCTATTCATAGGTGTACGATGGCCAGCTTCACCGCAGGACTCACGAGCCCTTTTCTTTCTTCAGGCATTATTTTGATACCGTAGCTGTTCACGAGGTAACCTAAAACACGGTCGTCATTTGCTTTCATACTATTTTGATTCACATTATAGCCAATGACAACAACCGACAATCTATACAACTTTCATTTGTAGATCTCATGGCAGCCACGGGCCATGATACCGAGAGGAGTTAGAGGCCGGTATAATGCGGCCTGGGACATGTCTCGTTATCGCATTCTGCTTGAGGGTTCGGTCTGCCGAGCCTGGTACCTTGGCGAGAGAGTAGTATGCCAGTCCCTAGGCATGCCTGCTCAGTTCATACCGATGACACTGCCTGAGTCCATGAGATCAGTAAACAACCTATCTATTGATAGAGTTATCCAGTTCATGGTGGTCTTGGAGGCGGAGTACTTCCAAGTTGAGGGTGACTATGCAGTCTTCATTCAGACACACCTTATGCCACTTCTGACCAGTGTTCGCGGAAGCAAGGGTGCGAGGGCTCCTATTGCGAGGATGGGGCCTAGAGTGACTAGGGCAGCCAGGGCCTACGACGAAGGGGCTTCTAAGGCGAGACAGAGGATTGGTTGGCCAGAGCTTCCCATTACACTTACTTGTTGGCGGCATACAAGGGAGGCTTACTAGATCCCTATTGAGCCCGCACTAGTAGGGCACGAGCTTGTCGGGGTTCGAGGCCCGACTCCAGTATGTATCACACTTTACATTTTGCATGTTAAATTCATTTCAGTTATGCTTATAAAAATATTGATCACCTCAACGAACTTACAGGCATCTATAGAGTACACCGGGGGCGCTCTTGAGTTAGCGGCTTCCCTAATGGGGATGGTGCAAAGGAGAATGAGCCTGCTCAGCCTCTACGAAATTCAGGCAATTTTCTTCAGTTTATGTTTCATGCCATCAAACTTTCTGCTGATACATTAGCATTTCAACTGTAATCTGTTCCACACTACACTGATCTGTTACACTACACTCAAACACTGCATTCATACACTGCACCTGCACATTGAATTCAACTTTTGCCTACATCCATACTGCATACCATCTTTGTATCTAATACATACAATGAGATTGATATATTGACAACTGCCCTTTTCAGATCCCAAACATGCCGGGCGTACCAGCGGGAGTTGCAGCAGGACCATCAGTGCCCCCTCCGACGGCAGGGAGGAGAGAGAGACAGGCTTTGATGCACAACTGAGGTAGAGATCAGAGTGGCCCTTCCGAGCCCATTTTGAGTGATGACGAGGCTGAGACCAGCGAGGCTGAGGAGGTGGCGAGTCTGCATGCCGAGTCATTCGAGAGCGGAGATGATGACGCTGGCTCAGGTTCTGCTAGTGAAGATGATGTTGCGTTAGGCTTTGAGGCAGATGGCAGCAACGATTCTGATTTTGGTTCAGAGGGAGGTGCAGACATCGGTGTTGATGGGGATAGCTCTGAGGCTCTGCCCAGGAAGAGAACGAAGAGGGCCTTTCGAGACTGAGATAGCAGGCGCTGATTCTCTGCATTTTTGCTTAGTTTCTTTTTGCTAGTAGTGTTAGCACTTTGTACAACTTTAAACAGGTTTTATTTGCTTTAAAAACTTGTACTCTTTTGTAAAAATAACCATGATCGGAATGAAAACCAATTTTTTTGATGAAAAAAAAGCTGTATTGTGCATTTTGGGCACCACATAACATCGCATAGCATAAAAATGAGATTGATCTTGATTGAAAACTGCACATTGTATTGGCACTTTCTTAATCAGGTAATGAACCAACCAACACTTAGCAAACAAAATAAGGAAACTCGATAAACGACTAATAATAACAACTTGATAAACAACGCAACAACTCGACAAGCAAAAACCAAACAAATACAACTCGATAAGCAACACAACAACTTGATAAACAAATTGAAACAACTCGATAAACAAGATAGCAGAATGCACCAAGAGCAGAACAAAACACAGGTTCTCAGCACTCTTAACACATAGAAAGACCACAAGAATGCTGTCGGCCATGAACAGAAACTGTTGGCCACCAATGGTGGCCGGTTGGCTACAAAAGGTGGCTGTCAGCCATCAGTGTGAGGGACCTCCAGATTGTTGCCACCTGTCTTCCACTCAGTGCCTTATCTTCTATAAAAGTTGAGACTTCGTAGTTTCTTCATTCCAGCTCTGTTTTTGCCACAAATGGAGCCATTCTTTGCTAAAAAACTCTTAAATTGGATTGCAACTTTAGATGGCTCGAAAAAGGTGAATTTCTGGGGTTTCAGGATAAATGCACTATTCCTGCTAAGTCATTCTCCACTGTGTTTTCCGTTCCTTCATGCCACGGCTAGGTGTTGGAACCCGATCACACATGTTTTCAACTTTGGAGGGCAAGAGATATGCCCTACAATTGAAGAATTCCAAGTTTTGATGGAATCCCGGCGTGACGAGGAAATCTTGCCTCAGTCCCGTTGATGTGTGGGCTCATTTTACATGAGGCTTGGTCCTTAGTTCACAACGGAGAGCTAGATATCCCCAGCCTCATTCATCAATTTTTTGACGCCGGTGATCGCGGCGACCGTCTCTGACAGAGTTTTCGGTAGCATGCCCTCTGTTTGTGCATGTTGGCTCATTTTCTACTTGCCCCGGGGTTTCGGAGGGTCTAGCATTCAACTCATTGAAGTGGCCCAAGGCTTAAAAGAGGGCAAGAGCTGCATTGGCCTGACGTTGGCCGAGACTCTGATGGGCTTGGATGTCTTCCATCGGCAGGAGACGACCAAATTAGCAGGAAGTCCACGACTTTTGCAGGTAATGTTTCCCACCCTATCTCATATGTGCTTCTCATATCACTCGGCACTGAGGCTCTATTTTTCTCTCAAAACCCTTCCTCCATTTTCCTCTCCACATACATCTCTCTATTCTTTAATCTCTCTTTTCTTTCATCCCTCTCCAGATATGGCTCATGGCTAGGTTGAAGGTAGTGGACTCTTGTCCCACGTACTCAGCACGAGGCTATTTCTTTCACCAACAACTAGTGGATTTCCCGAACGAGGGGTGGTGGTGCCATTGGATGTGCAACAGGTCTGCTGTTGACATTGCTTGGTGTTGCCCCTGGTTTGATTTGCTCGAGATGAGCTACAGCATGTCTCGGTAACCTAGCATTCAGTTGATTGGCCTGACACACTGTGTCTTCTATTTTCCATTTCGATTCAGGCGTCAGTTTGGGCATGACCAGGCTTGTCCAGAAGAAGGGGTAGAGTACTCGGCTTCATTTCCAATCCGAGGCTCACAACTAGCTCGATATCCCACTGCATGGTGGACAAGAGAACTTCTGGCTCCCTCTCCAAATTTCAGTTGTGCCCTTTTTGGCGAATGCCTGGCTTGGCTTAAAGATGAGGCGCAAACCGGGCCTACTTTAGCATCTGAAGCTTTCACAAGCTCAAGGAGGGGACACAGGAACACTTGATTTGTCTATGCCCCAAGTCTATTTCTTTGATTTGTACTTTCAAGTTTTCCTTTTGAATGTAATAAAAAGAAACTTTGATTTGCATCAAGAGTTAGAGAACTTTGTATTGAAATCAATGAATTTGAAATTGTGGGCACTGAAAATTTTCCTTTCGGTCCAAAAATGGTCTAAGTTGTAAAACGATTAATTTGAACAAAATCAACTTTTATTAAAACTTTTCAAAACCATTTTCGATAAGGATCACAACTTGACACACATGGAATGTATCCTCGAGATATACAACCTCGAATCTAGCAATGAAAAATTGCCCCTTGTTTGAATAACATTGCACTGTGCTGTAACCGGCGCTCATAGGGAAGATCACAACCGAACTCTTGGATACAGAAAAAGACAAAGATGACCTAAATGATCTCATGGACAGGATAGCTGAGTTTGAAGTGTTTATGGTTGAACTTCAAGATGAAGTTGCTTATGTATCCCGAAGATGGGAATCAAGCTTTACATAGTTCGGTTCGGGTTCACTCGTGTATTAACACTCTCCTTTTGCGCTCTAACTTTTGTCAAGGCTGCCCTTTTTGGGTTTTCAACCTTGCGAGCTCAGTTTTTTCTTTTTTTCTAATTTTTTGTGCTCTAACTTTTGCCTAGGTTGCCCTTTCTAGTTTTCGGTCTAGCGAGCCACTCAAGGATAGTATTTCTTTAACTTGTCCATGTTGATTGGTTGGGAGAATTCTAGGCCATCTAGGTCCATAAGAATAACAGCTGCACCTGACCAAATTGATTTGATGATGTAAGAACCAGTCCAATTAGGTTTGAACTCGCCCTTAGGGTCATAGATATGAGCTCGATTGTCTTTCAGCACCAAATCCCCTTCTTTCAGATTCTTGGACTCAACTTTCTTGTTGAAAGACCTGGCGATTCTGTGTTGATAACCTTGGACATGGTACAGTGCTTTCAGCCTTCTCTCGTCAAACAACATCAGTTCTTTGAACCTGCTCTACTGCCAATCCGCTTCTACTATCTGTCACTCAGCCATAACCCGCAGCGATGGAACCTCTATTTTGATCAGCAAAACTGCCTCCATCCCATAAACCAGAGAATACGGAGTTACCCCAGTAGATGTTCGAATTGAAGTCCTATAGCCCCAGAGAGCAAATGGCAATTTGTCTAGCCAGTCCCTGTAAGTCTCAACCATTTTCTGCAAAATGTGCTTGATTGATGTTCTTGTTGACGGCCTCAACAGCTCCGTTGGTTTGCGGCCGATATGTGGATGACTCATGAAAAGCCACATTGTACTTCTCCAACAAGTCGATCACTTCTCTCTTAAAATAGGAGCCATTGTCTGAAATGATCTCATTCAAGACCCCATAACAACAAATGATGTTAGTCTTGATGAACTTGGCCACATGTGACGCTTTCAGCACTGCATAGGACTGGGCTTCCACCCACTTTGTAAAATAGTCTATTGCCACCAGGATATACTCATGCCTATATGACCCTTTCAACGTAACTGCCCCAATAACATTAGTTCCCCAGACTGAAAACGGCCATGGTGAAGTCATGTTATACAGCTTTGAAAGCGGAATGTTCATGCGATTGGCATGAATTTGGCATTTGTGCCATCGCCAAACAAAACCGATACAATTCTTTTCCATGGTTGACCAGTAGTAGCCCTGTCGGAGAATCTTCCGGACTAGCATTACCCCATTCATGTGCGATCCGTACTCCTCTCCGTGGATGGCCTCCATTAGGCGCTTTGACTCTTCCTCATCAACACACAGCTTGTGCATTCCCAGATGGCCTCTTTTGTACAATTTACCCCTGCAGATGATAAACTGAGCAGCCATTCGCCGTATTGCCCTTTTGTCTTTGGCATTTGCCCCTAGTGGATAAGCCTTCCTTTCCAAGAAGTTCCAGATATCATAATACTAGGGGTTCTGATCTTGTGCTTCATCTATTGCGGCGATCAACTCGTAGGCCAGCTCGTACCTTTGTTCAATAATGATTGGATGCATTCGGACTACCAATGGGATGTCTATCATGGAAGATAGAGTTGATGAAGTGTCAGCAAACCTATTGTTCTCTCTTAACAGATACGTGAAGGTTAGCTTCTCAAACCTAGGAATCAGAACGTCTAAGGTTTGGTGATAGATTTTCATCCTTTCCTCCTTAACCTTCCAGTCTCCTTTTGCTTGAGAAACAACCAGGTTCAAGTCCCCAATGACGTCTAACCTTTTTGCCCCTAGTTCCAGGGCGGCTTCCAATCCAACGATACACGCCTCGTATTCTGCTTCGTTGTTAGATACCTTGAACTGGAGTTTAAATGCTAAAGGTATATGGGAATTGTTGGGTGCTATTAGCAACACCCCTATCCCATAACTGTACTGATTAGACGCTCCATCAAAGTAAATTGTCCAAATCTCTTCCTCGATCTGCAGAATAGCTTCATCTGGGAATAGGTATTCTACCACTTCGCCCCCTTTCCACTGGGTGACCTGCCAGGAACTCAGCTACCGCTCTCCCCTTGACAGACTTGCGAATCACATATTTCAAATCAAATTTGGAGAGAACAAGAAACCAACGGGCTAGCCTACCCGTAAGCGCTGGTTTCTCGAAGAGATATTTGATGGGATCTAATCTCGAAACCAGAATTATGGAGTGAGCTAACAGGTAGTGCCTCAACTTCCTGGTGGCCCATACCAAAGCTAAGCAAACCTTTTTCAGCGGCGTGTAGCGGGTCTTATATTCCAGCATCTTCTTGCTCAGGTAATAAATGGCTTTCTCCGCTCTATGGCAAGCATGTAGCCCATAGTCGTGTCTGTTACTGACAGATACAAAATCAACGATTTCCCTGGCTCTGGTGGCAACAACACGAGCGGGTTCTGGAGGTACTACTTGATCTGCTCAAAAGCAAACTGACATCGGTCATCCCAATGGAATTTCTTTCCTTTCTTCAGGAGACCAAATAGTGGTTCACAAGTCAAGGTTAATTTTACAATAAACCATCTTATGAATTATACTTTACCCAGAAAGCCTTGCACCTTATTTTCGGTCCTTAGTGGTGGCATTTCCCTACTGTGTGATCAAGAAACCCAACATTTTCAGAAAGCCTCGTACCTCTTTTACAATAAACCATCTTCGGAAGGATCAACCTCGATACCCCTCTGTGTGATCAAGAAACCCAACATTTTCCCTACTGTGACACCAAAAGTGCACTTCTATGGATTCAGTTTCAACCAATATTCCCTGATCCGTTGGAAGAATTTCTTCAAGGTGGTGTAGTGCCCTCTCTTTCCTTGGACTTGACAATCATGTCGTCCACGTACACCTCAACCTCTTTGTGGATCATATCATGCAAGATAGTGGTCGCAGCCTGTTGATAAGTAGCCCCAGCATTTTTTAGACCGAATGGCATCACCTTGTAGCAGTAGGTTCCCTACGGCATGGTGAAGGCAGTCTTCTCTCTATCCTCGGATGCTATCAAGATCTGGTTATACGTAGAAAACCCATCCATAAAGGAGAGCAACGCATGGCTTGCGATGAAGTCCACCAATTCATCGATGTGCAGTAGAGGAAAGTCGTCCTTCAGACTAGCTTTGTTCAGATCTCTGAAATCCACACACATCCGAATTTTGCCATCTTTCTTCGGCATCAGAACAATGTTGGCCAACCAAGTTGGATACTCAGATACTAGCAAAAACCCTGCTTCTATCTGCTTGGTGACCTCTTCCTTAATCTTCAAAGCCCAATTCGGGCATATTCTCCGAAGCTTCTGCTTGACAGGTCAGACCTCGGGGTCAAGAAGGATCCGATGCTGTACAATCTCAGGATCGATTCCAAGCATGTCTTCATAGGACCACGCAAAACCATCTTTGAAATCTTTTAATAAAGCGACTAAGCGTTCACGCTCCTCCAAAGACAACGTGGACCCGATCTATACCAAATGCAGATCCTTCTCAGTACCCACATTAATTGCAATGATTTCATCAACAAGGGGTTTTACAAACCTCTCCCCCTTTCGATCAATCAAATGTTTCAAAACTAGAGGAATTCCTTCCTCGTCATTTTTATCAAAATTTTGAAAGTCATGATCAATGCAATACACAAGTGGCATAGAGAAGTTCTCAGAAACTGTAGCAGCATTCTCATTCAAAAGATCTAGCTCATCTAATTCCTCGGTTACAACCGACTCAAAAGAAAAGGAAAAAGATGACCTGGACAAAACTATGGCATTCGGGTTATCAACTCTAGGAATACCGGATTCCGACTCAGAAGAACTGGAATCTGATTTCGACTCCACAGACTCTGTGGAATCAGATTCTAACTCACTACCTGATTCAGAACTGCTGGAGAAAAAGCCCTCCTCTAGCTGCCAAATGAGAGAGGGTGCGTTAGATGTATCCAGAATGCCACCAGAATGATCCACACCTGATTATTCTCTGATCATGGAAATGGTGAAGTCATCCCCCAAGCTCTTCGGTTTGATCTGAGGATCCGAAAGGAGACACGCAAGCGCTGCTCCTATCTCAAGGTCACTGTTGTTGGACTCATTTTATGTGCTCTGTTTAACCTCAGCAGTTAATTCAGTCTGTTCCTCTGTGCATTCACCCTCTTGCAGTTGTAAGTCGAAGAAAATCTCAAAGTTGGGTAGACATCGCTTTTCAAAGTTCAACCATGGTTCAGGAAAGCCTCAAAATAGGAAGTCTCCCCCCTCTCGGACAAAGCGGCCGTTCAGAGTTCCCTGAATTGGCCTATACACAAGCTCATACTACTTCCTACTTTGCTTAGCTTTGGCTCTTCCTGTCATTTCTTTTCCTTTTCTTACCTAGTCCTCTTTGGTAGGTGAGTAGCCGAGGCCAAAGGCATGAGGGTTATGTGGCACTTCGGCTAATGCAGTAACACCCTTCCGGCTGCTCTTTCCTAATCCCATCCTGGGCACATATTCTAGCTTGTTCATAAGGTATACAGATTGTGCACTGACGTACAAGCCCTCATCAATAGCCAAGATGTTTTGCACCACCCGGGCCGTAGCCAGGGTAAACCCAGACAGAAAAACATCCTCATCGCCATGTACAATCTCCAGTACTGGTGTAGTGACCTCAGGCGGAGGATGTATAGATGAATTTCCAAACACAATGGCTATCCCCTTTCCATGGGGGTACTTCAGCATTTGATGCAAGGTGGAAGAAACAACCTTCACTTGGTGTAGCCACGACTGTCCAAGGAGTAAGTTGAAAGTGGCCGGAACATCCAGGACATGAAACTCAATATCCTATTGTGCCAGGCCAACTTGTACTCTAACTTGCACTGTTCCTATCACTTCTCTACTCGAGTTGTCATATTCCCGGATCACCTGGGCCGTAGGTACAAAGTCCGCCAACTTCAAGCCAATAGCATAGGTCGTGTGCAATGGACAAACATTGATTGCAGACCTAGTGTCAACCAATACAACCACCACCCACTTCTCTCTGCATTCAACTGAGATGTATAAGGGTTTGTTATACGCAGAGCCCTCGGGCAACAATTCCTTATCTGAGAAGGTCAAAGTCAGCGAAGCACCTCCCGGGAAGACAAGTCCCACTAATTGTTCTAGAGTTGTGTCGATAGACAGCTTGGCCTTATCCATTGCTGACAGGACAGCTTGCCGGTGCACGCGTGAAGCCATAAGCAACCCCCAGATAGATATGTCTGCTTGAATTTTCTTTAACTATTTCAGCACACCATCTTCCTCTAACAGTTTTTCCCTCTGCTTTTCAGCTTCCTTATCATTTCCGGATGCTTTAGCTTGGTCTTGGTGTGGGGGCTTGAAATACCGCCCGCTTCTAGTCATATGATCCACTTCCTTAGAGTACCAAGTGTCGTCTGGCAAGTCCTGACCGCAATCTTCATCAGTGTGGGCAAGATGCAGATCATCATCTTCCCACCATATTCCTCCGGCAACCGACAAACAATTGTCCAGTTCCGTTCTGATTACTCCCATGTCAACATCACAATCATTCCCCGCAAGGCCTTGGGCTTTTCCAGCCTTCTGATCATTCTCGTCCCTTTTCTATTCAAATCGCTTCAGTGCGGCTTCTTGCTCTATATCAGCGGTTCTAACAATGCTCAATTCCTGAGCCACTTGTTTCAAACCGGCGTCTTCCGGCAACTTACCCTTTCTAT
Source organism: Camellia sinensis (assembly GCF_004153795.1). NCBI lineage: Eukaryota > Viridiplantae > Streptophyta > Magnoliopsida > Ericales > Theaceae > Camellia > Camellia sinensis. Next base: position 1,298,270 of record NW_021024851.1, read on the forward strand.
TAGCTATTCCAGCCTTTGCAGGGGTTCTCGCTTCCTTCTTTTCCAGCTTCGGTTCAAGTTTCTCTTCTATATCAGGTTCATCACAGAGCCACCACGAATTGTCTGTCGACCCGTTCAAATCGAACTAGTCAATCTGTACGTTTCCCAGATCTTGTTCATTGTAGAGCTGCAGATTGTTGATGTCTTCCTCTAGGTTGGCTAGGTCATCTAATCCCTGGCTTAAGCCATCCTCCCGTACTACACTGACCTCCATTCCTGTTGGCAACTCCACCTTTGGTTTGGCCTGATTGGTTGGCACAATGTTGCGGCACGGGTTGTACTCCTCCTCAGATAAGTCCATGGAGCCCTCAGGCACTGAACTGATATTCCCATTCTTCATCAAGGTGACCCTGCCTTCATCTACCACGATCACCACCAAAGGTTTGGGTTGGGATGTGGACGCGTTCATCATGCACAAATCTGTGCTTTCCGGGATGAACAGCGCCGACTTAGGTAGGTGGGAGGGGTGATGTATATACTGGGGTCATAAGGGACGGCCAGTGTATGGATGAGGTTTATTTGTTGGGGAAAAGGGGCTTGGTTATGTGGTGAGAGAGGATTTGTAGTGACATTGGGTTTTTTAGGAGGTGCTATCACCATATTGTCAATAAGATCTTGACTCTCATGACACAATCTGAAGCATAGATCAGTGTCGTGACTATGCTGTTGATGAAAAGCACAGTATTTAGACGGGTTGTGTTTCGAGAGAAGATGATTGAGTAGGGGGCGAGGCTCTAGCGGCTTAAGGTGTCCCTTTTTGATCAGGACCCCTAAGGCTTTGGATAAGGACATGTATAGAGGGGTGAAGACCCTTTGGCCTCGGGTTGGTGTTTCAAGGTTTGTGAAGTTGTATCGGATGTACCGGCAAAGGGGTTAGTAGTTTTTGGTGTGGTGGTGACCATACCCACATTGAAAGGCCTTGCAGCTGCACTACCACTCGTAATTGCATTGGAACTGCGTGTGAAAGACTACTTAGACTGCTTTTTTTTGTGGTTTATCAGACCCCGCTTCATTGCATCCTCTATCTGCACCCTTATTTCATGGAGGTCAGTAAACGTAGACAGAGGTAAGACTATCATCTTCTGTAACAGTCTTGGTTGCAGATTACAAACCACTATTCTGATCTGGTCCTTTTCAGCCAGTCGGATGGTCATCATGGAGGCCTTGGCTCTCCACCGAGTCACAAAATCGGAGAAGCCCTCCTTTGGTTCTTGGCGAGTTGCTTCGAGATCACGAATAGGGACCTCGATCTGGGTGTTGTAGGAGTACTGCGCTATGATGGCCTCATCCATTTCCTCCCAGTTTCTCTTCACAGAGTCTTCAAGTTTGGCATACCAGATGGCTGCTATACCCGACAAGGTCCGATCAAAGAGCGACAGCTTCTATAGTCTAGTGAGACCCATGGGACGTAGGATGTCAGAGAATAGCCGTAGATGGACCATAGGATCCCCAGAACCATCAAACCGGTCTATATGCGGCATTTTGAATCTGTCTGGCAACGTCACCGCCGACTCAGTACAGCCATCCCCTATATCAGGGATCGATTTCACACCCCGTGCCTGTTTAAAGAGCTTCTCTAGCTTGCTCACTTTTAGTGCAGTAGAGTCGACCTTGAATTCAAACGACGCCTCTGTCAGGTAAATCGGTGCCTTGGAGGTCTGAGGTGGGATAGGATCTGCCTGGATGCCCATATTTTCCTGGACATTGATTGTGACCCCGGGTGCCGGGATTCCCACTGGGGGTGCGTGGGATGCTGAGGCTACTGCAGGTTGTGGCTACTATTGTTGAAGCCTTTCTATTACCTCAGCTTAGCGGGCTACAACCTTGGCTTGGCAAGCTATGGTCTCATCTTGTCGGGCAGTATCTAGCTGCATATTCTCAATAGTCTGTTGGAGTTAACGAAGCATGTCTTCCATGTTGCCTGGAGGACTTTGAACTGCTGGAACTGGTGAATACTCTCTGTCTGGAGTAAAAGTAGATGATTGGGCCTGACTGGGCGCATGCGAGGTAAACGGTGACTGCTAAATTGGCGAATTCTGCCGAACCCTCCTCCGTCTAGTAATCAGGGAAAGTGACACAAACACTGGTTATCCCCTAGCTAGATCCCCAGATCTACAAATCCTTCTAACTCGGGTCTAGAGTGCTTGGGGGGTAACAGGCTCGTCTGAAGCAATGGTGAAAGACTACCTTGCAAAAAGAAAATAAAGCAAAAAGAAACAAAAAATCAAAAATAGCACAGCACCTCGGCTCAGACAGAAACAACAACAGTTGCAATCATAAGCTCGACAACTGTACTCGAACACTGATTTCTGCACTAAATTTTTTCTCGAAAACTGATACCCAGACTTGCAACTGATGCGTACATTCCTGTAGAGTTTTCACTCTAAAGAACGTATCAAGCGAGTGAGAGCCCAAACACCCCTATGATGGGGGTAGGGTTACCATGTCCTAGTTTCGTTAGGAGCCAGGGGTTCACTACGTAAACAAGCGGTTTCATACAATCCTGCATTTGGGTGAGCAACCTGTCCTAGTTTGGAACAGTCTCTATGGCTTCCGATATGAAACTAGGTTGATTGGTCAAAAAGGGTACCTCAGCAAGACCACCTAATATACCTCTCACACCTAACACCGAGAAGTGAAAGGAGGATCAAACGGTACAGCGGTAGTCTAGATCCAAGGGTTGTGTTCCCATCATGGCAGATCCCATAACCGGTTAGCCTTTTGGCAAGATTTTCCAAGTGAGCCTCCGGCAAACCATTCAGGAATAGTAGATGGCAAACACTGTGACTTAGGCGCACCAATGCAAATGCAAATGCAAAGAAACACTTAAGTGTAAATAAAACTACATATCATAAGTTCAAGTCAAGTTCTCTAAATCCCCAGCAGAGTCGCCATAAACTGTGGACCCGCCTTTTTCCGCACCTCACCTTTTGGAAAGGGTTTCAAAAGAAGGCCTCACAGTTTGAACTCCCGTGGTTCTGAATCTAGTCTCACAAAGTGCAATGTGAAACTGATAATCACCAAAGAGTCCAAATCTGACAAACCTTTTTGGAAAATTGAGCAAGGCTGTGAAAAATGAGCAAAGGTTTCAGCGCTTTTCTGGACGAGCGCGGGTAAAGAAGCTAGTCCAAGACTATAGGTTTAGGGTAAGCCGCTTGGAACATAGGAACCTTAACTGGTAAGACGATGGAATTGGTAGATGTTATGATTAGGAGGAGAGTTAGTATAGCTTTCATACAAGAAACTAAGTGGACGGGAGAGAAAGCTAGAGAAATTGAGGATACCGGTTTTAAACTATATTATAGTGGTATGGATAGACGCAGGAATGGGGTAGGAATCATAATTGCCAAGGGTCTTGTGGAAAGTGTAGTGGCGGTCACTAGGAAAGGAGATAGGATTATGCTAGTTAAACTACTTATTGGAGGGAATATAGAGAACATTATTAGCGCATACGCCCCTCAAGTAGGGTTAGATGATCAGACTAAGAGGGATTTTTGGGAGCAAATGGATGAGATCTTATAGGAGATACCCGTAGGAGAGAACCTGGTTATAAGGGGAGATTTTAATGGCCATGTGGGCATAGATAAACTAGGTTATGAAAGGGTGCATGGTGGATACGATTTTGGTGACAGAAATGAGGCTGGAGAGAGTACCTTAGATTTTGCGTTGGCTTCTGACCTGGTGGTGGCCAATACTATGTATAAGAAGAGGGAGGAGCATTTGATAACCTTTAAGAGTGGATTAGTTAAGAGTCAAATAGATTACTTCTTAGTGAGAAAAGTGGACCGCCTAAAATGCAATGATTGTAAGGTGATTCCTGGAGAAAGTCTGGTCTCTCACATAGGATTTTGGTACTAGATTTATGTTTTAGAGGGCAATACCAAAGCTATAAGAAGGATGGTGGGCGTCGTAGGACGAGATGGTGGGACCTAAAAGGGGATAAACTAGAAATATTTAAGATCGAATGGATAAGGAAGGTACTTGGGACGTAGAAGGTGATGCTAACACTATGTGGAACTCGATGGCCAATTGTATGAGGAGAATCTCAAGGGAAGTGCTTGGAGAGTCAAAAGGAACGGGACCCAATTCTAGGAAACTTGGTGGTGGAGGGAAGAGGTTCAAGCGGTAGTTAAGGCAAAAAAAGAGTGCTTTAAAAAGTGGCAAAGGATAGAACTGAGGAAAACCTTAAGAGCTATAGATTGGCTAATAAGGAGGTCAGAAAGTAGTGAGAGAGACCAAGTTGAAAGTATATGATGACCTATACACTAGACTAGATAGTAAGGAGGGAGAGAAGAGAGTATACAAACTTGCTAAGATACGGGAGAGGAAAACAAGAGATTTTAATCAAGTAAAGTGCATCAAGAGTGAGGATTCTAAAGTATTGGTGAAGGATGATGAGATTAAGAAAAGATGGAAGAATTATTTTGAGAAACTATTAAATGAGGAACATGGAGGTACGACAATAAGGGAAGAAATAGCCAGTAATACGATAAACCAAGACTATAGTTTCTATCGCAGGATTAGGAACTTTGAAGTGGAAATTGCACTTAAGAAGATGAAATCAAATAAGGCTTTAGGACCCAATGATGTCCCTATTGAAGCTTGGAAGTGTTTGGGTAAAAAGGAGTTGGTAGGTGACTAGGTTGTTTAGCAAAATTTTGTTGACTAGGAACATGTCAGATGAGTGGAGGAAGAGTATTTTAGTGCCAATCTATAAGAATAAAGGTGATGTCCAGAATTGTAACAACTATAGAGGAATTAAGCTAATGTGTCATATAATGAAAGTGTGAGAGAGGGTGATGGAACGCCAATTGCGAGACATAACAGAGGTTTCAGAGAATCAATTTGGGTTTATGCCTGGTAGGTCAACAATGGAAGCGATCTATCTTTTGAGGAGAGTAATAGAAAAGTATAAAGAAAAGAAAAGAGACATTCATATGGTGTTTATCGACCTTGAGAAAGCATATAACAGAGGGCCCTGAGATATAATATGGTGGGTGTTAGAGAAGAAATGGGTGACAAAAGGTTACATTGACGTGATTAGGGACATGTATGAATGGGTGGTGACCACTATTAGATCGCCAGCTGGAGAGACAAATGAATTTCCTAATACTGTAGGGCTACACCAAGGATCTACCTTAAGTCCTTATCTTTTTGCTTTAGTTATGGACGAGTTGACGATAAATATTCAGGATGACGTGCCATGGTGCATGCGTTTTGCAAATGATATTGTGCTAGTGGATGAGACTAGAGAAGGAGTTAACACAAAGTTAGAGATTTGGAGAAAAGCTTTTGAATCTAAAGGATTCTGGATAAGCAGAACTAAGACAGAATACATGGAGTGTAAATTTAGTAACAGTAATAATGAAAGCAGAGGAGAAGTGAAGATTGAGAACCAAGAATTGCCTAAGAGTGAACATTTTCGTTATTTAGGGTCGATTATCACAAAAGTGGGAGAGATTGATGCAGATGTGGCCCATAGGATTAAGGCGGGATGGTGTAAGTGGAGAAGTGCGTCTGGGCTATTGTGCCATAAACGAATACCCACTAGACTAAAAGGTAAGTTTTATAGAATGGCTATTAGACCAGCTATGTTGTATGGGACGGAGTGTTGGGCAACCAAGAAACAACATGTAGATAAGATGAGTGTGGCTAAGATAAGGATGCTAAGGTGGATGTGTGGTAAGACTAGACAAGACAGGATTAGGAATGAGTGTATTCGGGAATGGGGAAGAGTAGCACCGATAGAAGATAAGTTGAGAGAGAATCGTTTGAGATGGTTTGGTCATATTCAACGGAGACCAACAGAGGCAGTAGTGAAGAGATGCAATGCTGTAACGGTAGATAGAAGTGTTAGGGGACGGGGTAGGCCTAGATTAACGTTGACTAGTGTTTTAAATAGAGATATGAATCTACTTAATTTGATTAATGAAATGGCCTTTGATAAGGCCGCGTGGAGAAGAAGGATTCATGTAGCCGACCCCATTTGATGGGACTTAAGGCTTGGTTTGGTTTGGTTTGGTAATGCCAAAATTGGACTGCTTTTCCAAATACAGAGTCGCCATCTAAATATTTTATTTTTGGGGAAATTTAGGATACCCTGACTCGTGCCGAAGGCCACGTGTCCGTCATCACCAAAGTTGCCTCGGCTCGGGAACTTGGGTACAAGGGGGGAAGGTCATGAATTGAGCACCCCTGCTCACCCGATCAAAGATCAGCCCCTACTAACCATGATATGTCATTTTATAAACCTTATGTGTTCTTGTTTTGATTATTAGCTAACATTACTATGTGACGCACACAAGCAAGTATAGACTAAATCGCAAGAATTGAAACAATTCAAGTCATGCTTGTTTTGCGAAAATGGTTTGAATTTGCCATCCTCAAGCGGGCTTAAAGATGCGGATTTGCCACCAAAACATAGTGGGCTTAAAACATGATTTTGCCACTCAACAAAGTGGGCTTAAAACGCACATTCGTTGAATTGTTCCAATTCAAACAACAAAGCCTTCATCCACAAGCATTCATGCAGTTTAGCATTTAAGCATATAGCCTCATGGCAAGCATGCTAAACATGGCAACATGGCAATCACACTCATGCAAGTATGCTAAAGCATAAAGACTCACCGAGTACTCCAAGCCAAAACAGAAACTAGTCAGAAAGATGCATGATCCTAACTATACAAGATGCCTGATGCAACGCATGCAACAATGCAATTAACAGGCTCGGCTACTAATATGGCATATGGATCGATTTGAACAACATGCGATTAAACACATATTCAAAGAAGATATTGAATTAACGATGCAATTTGAATGATGCGCCGAGACTTGGCGCATGCAAGACAAATGAATCGATGCAAGCATGCAAGCATAAGGTATGCTAATCGAAATATGTCCCTAATCTCACCATCAAAAGCGATTAAATAAAAGGGAGAAAGACGTGGGGTTGGAAAACATACACACAAGCACGCACACTTATTACAACATTATACCCTCATGAAAGAGGGTTCGAATGAATAAGCTAACTAACTAGCTATGCTAATTATTACAATAGTTTTAACTAACTATTCTAAGCTAATTAAATATTAAAAATCGAAGTAATTAGCTAAATACTAAGCTAATTAAGAACAAAGCAATTAAGCTAATTAATTAGCTACCACTAATTAACTAAACAAAGCAATCAAATGGCCTCGAGAAGTGAGGGATGCATGCATGCTCGGTTCCTCCACCTGGAAAAGCCATTGCCTTGCCGTTGCAACCTCTATATGCACATTTGATCACTGAAAATGCTGTCCACTTCCAGAACACCTCCACTTCAAGTTACCAACACACTTACAATTTTCATTGGTGGCTGATAGGGGACATGTCGACTACCAATGGTGGCCGGTCGGCCAGTGATGACATGAACTCCTCTTTTTGCTGCAAAAGAGAGCAAACAGAGCAAAACAATGTATTGTCACAAGTTTGTGTGTACTGTTACACTCCTTGTCATCAAGCAAGCTCAAAGGAGTGTAACTCTTGGCTCTCAAACCGCCAATCAAGCAATTTCCATGCATGATGGCCGAAGAACCAAGTTTGTACAAGTTTAATGAGTGCAAAACAAGACTCAAAAAGACCACCACCCTATCATGCATGATCAAGGGTGATGGTGAGCAAGGAAAGTGGCACATTTCATCACTTTGAATATGAAATGTCCCATTTTCCTCATGTTCGAATTAACGTCCGATTCGAACACATGCATTGCAGCACGAAAGATGCTTATCTTGCCTCTTTTACATGTTCATATTGTTTACTCATTTTACATTACCAATTCATTCTTTAATCGATTAAGTCCATTGGTGAGTGTCCTCTAACGGAAAGAAGTGTCAACCAAGGGGTGATTTAAGGCATGAGATAGATCATGCCGTTGGTAATGAACCCTCAAAGAGGATTAAACCATTAACCATAACCTCAATCTTAAGCTTAAAGGATCCCAAGTTTGAAACAACTCTCAAAAGCAAAGAAAAGAGTGAAGCAAAGAGGGAGGTTGCAGAGATTTTAAGTGTTGAAATGGCGTGCAAAACAACACTAAAACATGCTTTCAACTCAAAACAATGGTGATCAAAGCATTAAAACACTAAGCTAGCGAAGGAATTAACCCTACAACTATGCAATACAAGCTTCAACTGAATTAACCAGCCCAAAATAGAGATAAAACAAGTCAAAGTAGAGGCAAAAACATGCTGGACTAAAGCTAAGGTAAGCTAGAAAAACATGCTAACTCATGAAGCTAACTAGGCATGCAAACTAGACACAAGGAGGGGAGGCTAACCCCTCCGATTTTGGACTTCAAAATAAGGTTTTTACCACTGAAAAACCTCCGAGATTCAGTGGTTAAAAGGCCCAAAAGAGTTGTTTTGAAAGTGATGAAAAGATGGCACAAAAGCTTAACAAGCTAAAAAACAAAAGGGGTGAACAACCCCATAACTCAGAAGAGCTCAAACCACCACTTTTTGGTCTCAAAAGTAGAACTTTTTACATGCCAAAACCAGCCCCAAAATAGTTTGAAAAGATGGCAAAGCAAGTATTGAAAACAAGTCTAGGCAAGGTAAGTTCAATACCTTTGAAGCACAGCACAAAACAACCACAAATTCAAGCTCAAACCTCCTTCTAGAGCTCAAACAAGGTCCTAAGTTATCTCAGCCCAAATTTTAGCCCATTTTGACTGAGTTTTTATAGCTTAATAATGGCTCAAAAACAATAGGAAAAGAAAGGAAAACAAGAGCACAAAGTAAGCTAACAAAGCAATTATTATACCTCTTGAAGAGAAAAGTGATTCTAGGCAACCAACCAAGCCAAAAACAACTCCAAGAAGGCCTCAAAGAACCTCAGCTCAAAGGTGATCACTTTTGGTTAAGGGTTGATATGCAAAAGTGTAGAGTAAGTAGGCAAAGGTGTAGAGAAATGCAAGAGAGAGAGAGAGAGAGAGAGAGAGAGAGAGAGAAATCTAGAGAGAGAAATTATTGAGTCTTAATTCTTCTAACCTCAGAACATGAGAGAGGTCCTCCCTATATATAGAAAACATGAATTCTATACAAGGAGATCCAGCCCTCCATGTGTGGACAGATGCAAGCATCTGTGCAACCAACTGGCACACCTGGCACGAAATATCTGTAGAAAACACTGGTGGCTGGTCGGCCATCACTGATGGCCGGTAGACCAGAATCTCTGGCCGATAGCCTTCATAGATGGCCGGTAGGCCACCAAAAACGGCAGGGGAGAAAGACCAAGACTTGGCCCAAAAATGAGACAAAATGGATACAGGGTTTGAAAAGTTCAAACCTGTGGCGTTCCGTCGAGGACTTCGAGTGCTTAGCGAGCAATCAGACTCGTCACCGGATGTACCTACAAGAACATCCAAGTCTTGAAAGGCCGTAAAAAATGGTGTGTCTACAATATGTTCCGAACATGTTGGGAGTTAATATTCTAAAGGAATTTATATTTGATTGTTGTTCAGTTCACTCGAGCAATCATTCCTTCGCTCGAACGGTATTTCGCTTCTTCCATAATAAGTGTTAGCAGTCTGAACTTTTGGGAGTGGGGTGTTCTTTGCTCGAGCGGTCTTTCATTTACTCGAGTAGTCTCTTTACAGGTCTAAAATTTTGAGAAGGGTTATTCTTCACTCGAGTGATGGTTAGTCGCTTGAGCGATATACTTTGCAAGGTTAAGGTTCTAGGAATTTGGTTTCTTCCCTCAAGCTATGGTTTGGTCACTCAAGCAATGTTTTATATCTGACGCTCGAGCGATTTTTTGGTCGCTCGAGTGGTTTATGTGTATAAAGGTACGAGAAAAAATTCTTTTCTTTCACTTTTTGCTTTCCTCTCTTTCTAAAAACTTTATGAGCCATTTTCTTCACTCTCTCTCTCTCTCTCTCTCTCTCTAATTCTTATATAAATCACTCTATACACTCAAATTCGTGAATCTCGCCGCTTTGGTAAAGGGTAGAGTTCAGAGAGGTGATCATTTTAATCTAAAAAAAAATCTAAGATCTGTCTCCATCAATTTTGGGATTTATTCCTATTCTTTTCATACCTTAAAGTAGGGATTTCTTTAGTATTTTGTGTAGTATTTAATCTCATTATGTGTTCCTTGAAAAGAGTAGTATTTTGGGAGTTGTGGGTTTGATTTAGGGTTTTGATTTGGAATGATTTGGGTTGATTTTTGGGAGTATAAAAGAGGGGTTTTCAATTGGGTTCATGAAAAATGTTGTGGAAATGGTTGTATTGATAAGTTGAGTTGAAATCTTGAAAACCTCTTTTCTAAATGAATTTTTGAAAGAAACAGATATTTTGTTGGAAAAAAACATTAGAAATCATTGGTTTTGAATAAGGAGGTGAACGATGAAGATATGTTGGAACCTTATTGAGTTGGAAAGTGGAATGAAACATATATTGTTATTCCTACATTGAAATTTTGACATTTCTATCTATTGGTTATAATTTATTTCTTGTATAGAGATAACTATTTTGGGCTGTCGGTGGAGGATAGCTTTGAATTTTGTAGAAATTATATGAGAATTAGGTTAATTGAAACCAATTACTCATACATCTTGCATTGAACATCGCTTCATATTTATGCATTGAAAATGTATCGTTTTGAGAAAAATGGGTGAATACCTTAGTGAATATGGTTAGGGGGTGTGGTTGTGGTATTATCTATGTTGGCCTGTGTGTCCTTGGTGAATGTCTAGAAACTCGTGCAATTAGGTGCTAATCCTTCTAATTAGTATCGGTAAAATGGCTTTGGTAGTGCTTGTATAACCTATTAGCAAACACATACCTAGAGATTCCTAGTGTTGTGTATCCACTGCCCTATTTTCTGATTTAAAAGTATCGATTTATGAATTTATTTATAAATATGGCATTGTATTGTTTTGAAAGAGAAAAATATAACATTTTGGTAAATGGCATTCATGTGCATTCACTATATGACTTCTGGGCTTTAACTCACCCTATGTGGAAACTAACTTTTATGTCATGCTTTTGCCAAGGAGTTAGCTTGGGAGGATCTTGGAGCTGAAGCGTCATTTATTTTTGTATTGTAAATATCTTTTGTACGAGCCTCATGCTTTTTATTTGTATTGAGCTTGACCCACATTTGTTGTAACCAAGTATCATCTTGGAAATATGTAGCCCTTGGGGCAAGAACTTCTCTTTTTGTCCTTTTGTTATATGTGTATTTGATACATGCTATAGATTCATAGATTAGGGTTAATGAATGTATTAATACATGCGATGTCATCTTTGTACTACATTAAAGGAATTAATGAAAGAGGGAATGTTCTGGTAATACTGTCTTAATGAATGATTGAATCTGATGAGTATCTGTATATCTATTGATGGATTATGGGTTTATCTATTGTTATAAATTGGGGGCATTACACCAACAATAAAGATATGAGATCAAATCTAAAAATACAAAACCCTAACTCAAAACCCACATGTATTTTAAAAATCTCTTCACAATCTTTTTTTTTTGTCATGCAATAAGAAAAATAGCACATGTCTATCTATAGTAAGGTATTGAAAAGAAACAAAGAATCCCTACCTTTAGAAAAGAAGAGGAGGGCCAAGAATAAAAATCCCAAATTTCAAGCTCACTGAAAATTGATCTCCATCAATCAATACGACACCCTTGACAAGGGCATCATTTTGGCCTAAAGGACTAGGTTGAGATTCTAAATCTAAATGTGGTGGATCAAGAATTTTGTGTATTAAAAAAAATGAGAAAGGGAGAGGGAGTCGAGAGGGAAGTTATTCTTCACTCGATACTACTCAAGAAAACAAGAAGAAAGGAAAAAGCAAAACAAGGAAAAGGGGAAATGGGGGGAGCTGCCCTATGTGGGCATGCTGCTCTCAATAATTATTTTATTTTTATTTTATATAGTGTATATGCACAACTAATCATCCATCTATACATGCATATATCTATATATGTCTATTAATTAAAATTTTATTTTAACAACACTTTAATATTTATATCATAAAATGATATAAGTTTTCTCATCATAAAATTTATATTTCATTTTATGGTACACACCATAAATTTATTTTTTTAACATTTATTATAATACATTATAATAAATAATAACAACTCCCAAGGTGGTCCTTACCGTTTACATAAATGAAAAGGACCAAACAATTAAACATGGATTACACAAATCCAAACTTTTTTTGAGGATGTCTTTACAGTGGTAGGGATGCTGTAGAAATGGATCACTCAGGAGATGATGGTGATGGTAATGGTGATGCATAGGGGATAATGAGTACCGCAAGGATGATTTTGTTGGCTTTAGTGATGAAGATAAAGATTGGAATGAAAATGTGAATGCTGAAAATGAATTTGATAACACAAGTAGTGATGACGTCTTAAGTGAAGATGATGGTACACTTAGTGATTATCAATCTGGAGATGATGAAATGGTCTATGATGTTAGTACTGATGCTAATTTGGATGATGAATCTAATTGTAGACCTAAGAGGAGAAATTCCAAGGGAAAACAATTTCATTCTGGCTATGATGATAAAAAGCCATATTTCAATCCATAAGGGGAAGTGGTATTGGAAAAGAGGGTTATATTTGCAAATGTAAACAACTTCAGAGCTGCACTGAAAGATTATACAGTGGAAACTAGCTTCAAGATTCTGAGGGACAAAAATCAGAAGTCTATTGTAAATGCTCACTACACTGTTGATGGATGTCCTTGTAGGATTCATGCATCTACTCTTCCATATGGGATAACATACAAGATAAAAACCCTAGTTCCCCAGCACATGTAGTAGGATGAACCAAAATACTAAGGCAACTTCAAATTAGATAGCAAAAAAATTGAGTGAAAGTTTTAAAGAAAATCTAGAGATGAGGTTGGATACAATGCAAGGCAAGTTGAACAAGATGTATGGGGTTGAGGCTTCAAAGATGCAATTGTATAGAGCTAGAAAAGGATGTAGAGATGAGATGGAGGGTAATCATGGTGGCCAATATGTGCTACTACCAATATATGCTATAGAGATTAAGAAGACAAATCCTAGTAGTTTTGTGAAAATAAATTATGATAAGCCACCCAAGCCAATCTCATAGGATTAACCCACACTACATGACGCGAGTACAATCAGTTTTAACCTAGTGTTTAACATTTTTTTAGCTTCAATGAAGATGAATTTTACTGGTGGCTTTGCTTAGGAGAAACTTATAAAGAATAATAAGTACAAAACAATTCAGAAATTGAATTTCATTAAGTAAATGAGAACTTACAATGAACTTACAATGACCCAGCCTTGAAGAGGTTCACAGTAACAAACTACTTGAAACTACTCCTAAGAAATGAAGTGCAGTACATGAATTGAAGGTACAGGAGTTGAAGAACTGGAAATATAAAAACTGGAAAGAAAAATATGAAATAAGTAATTGGTTTCTGGATTTGAGTCTGGGTCCCTTCTGTTTAGCCTTCTTTTCTATTTATACCTTATAATGGTAATCGTCGAAGTGGTCTTCTAACAATCGAAATGCCCTTTCATGATCTCTGGTCATGGCCTCGCACAATTAGCTTCCACTACACCACTCTGGCAGTTAGGCTTCCCTCCTGAATTTTGAATTTGAATTGTGAGTAACTGTTGAGCCACGTCATCTTGCGCTTTCTAACTGTTCCAATGCTATGCAGATCCATTATTACCAATATGAACTGCCACATGCCTATCGTTGATTGGAGACTTGTATTAACTCCCCAAATCACCCTTTACGAGCCACGTGTTATACAAACTATATAGCCAACAGTAATGCTATGGGAATGTTGAATGAATAAGGATGGTGGATATTAATGAATAAATTTACAGTGATAAATTTATTGTAGGTAAATAAGTCTGGTTAATAAGACCGATCCGTAAGTGCCCCTTAAAAAAAATAGATGACAAGTGTATTTACAAAAATAAATCATTTTTTTTAGTGACAAATGCGGAAAATTTTATAGGTTATTAGGGCAGGTTAATTTCGCACTATAGTAACAAGTGAAGCTCCGTGGCCAAGCTGGGCAATTTAGGAGCTAAACTTTACAAAAGGAACAAACGATAAGGGCTGCTCGACCGGAGTTTGGTCAGAAAACCCAAAGTCAAGAACCAGAGAGAAAGCAAAGAGAAAGAGAGGGCCACTACAATATTGCATGACATGATCCACAAAGAGGTTGAGGTGTACGTGGACGACATGATTGTCAAATCCAAAGAAAGAGAGGGCCACTACACCGCCTTGCAAAATTTCTTTCAAAGGATCAGAGAATTTCGGTTGCGGCTGAATCCTCAGAAGTGTACGTTTGGTGTTACAGCAAGAAAGATGTTGGGCTTCTGATTACACAGAGAGGTATCGAAGTCAACCCTTCCAAAATCAAGGCTATCTTAGAAATGCCACCACCAAGGACTGAAAAGAAGGTGCGAGGGTTTCTGGGTAAAGTGCAATTCATAAGGCGGTTTATCTCAAAATTAACCTTGACTTGTGAACCACTTTTTGGTCTCCTGAAGAAAGGAACAAAGTTCCAGTGGGACGGCCGATGCCAAGCTGCTTTTGAACGGATCAAAGAATACTTACAGAACCCACCCGTGTTGTCACCGCCAAAACTGGGGAGACCGTTGATATTGTACCTTTCAGTAACTGAGACTACAATGGGTTGTATACTCACACAAGAATCAGAGGACAAAGTGGAGAGAGCCATCTACTATCTGAACAAGAAGATGCTAGAGTATGAGACTCGCTACACACCGTTGGAGAAGGCTTGCTTAGCCTTGGTATGGGCTACAAGGAAGCTGCGGCACTACCTGTTAGCTCACTCCGTAATGTTGGTTTCACGACTGGATCCCATCAAATATCTTTTCGAGAAACCGGCACTTACGGGTAGGCTAGCTCGTTGGTTGCTGTTGCTTTCCGAATTCGATATGAAATATGTGACGCGCAAGTCAGTCAAGGGAAGAGCAGTAGCGGAATTTTTAGCTGATCATCCGGTGGAAGGGGTTGAAGCAGTCGAGTACTTATTCCCAGATGAGACCATTTTACATATCGAAGATGAAACTTGGACGATGTACTTTGACGGAGTGTCAAACTAGTACGGGTATGGGATAGGGGTGTTGCTGATAGCACCCAACAATTCCCGTATCCCTCTAGCCTTCAAACTCTGGTTCAAAGTCTCAAACAACGAAGCAGAATATGAGGCATGTATTGCCGGTCTAGAAGCAGCCCTAGAACTAGGGGCAAAACAGTTGGACGCCATCGGGGACTCGAACCTTGTTGTGTCTCAAGCAAAAGGAGATTGGAAAGTCAAAGAAGAAAGGATGATAATGTATCACCAGACCTTGGACTTGTTAATTTCTCAGTTTGAGAAGCTAAACTTTGCTCATTTGGTAAGAGAGAACAATAGGTTCGCAGATTCACTAGCAACTCTATCTTCCATGATAGACATCCCTTTCGGAGTCCGGATGCGTTCGATCATCATTGACCAAAAGTTTGCGCCAGCATACGAATCAATTGCTACCATAGATGAGGTTCAGGACGGGAACCCCTGGTATTACGACATTGGAATTTCTTGGAGAAGGAAGCATATCCGCCAGGGGCAAATGCCAAGGATAAAATGGCAATCAGAAGAATGGCTGTTCAGTTCATCATCTGCGGGGGTAAATTGTATAAGAAAGGTCATCTGGGAATGCATAAGCTGTGTGTGGAAGCCGAAGAATCGAAGCGCCTAATGGAGGCCATCCACGGAGGAGAATGTGCGGCGCATATGAACGGGGTAATGTTAGCTAGGAAGATCCTCAGACAGGGTTACTATTGGTCTACCATGGAAGAGGATTGTATCGACTTTGTTCGGCGATGACACAAATGTCAGATCCATGCAAACCGCATGAACATCCCGCCGTCGAAGCTGTACAACATGACTTCGCCATGGCCATTTTCAGTTTGGGGAATCGATGTGATCGGGGCTGTTACTCCGAAGGGGTCGAATGGGCATGAGTCCATCCTGGTCGCGATAGATTATTTTACAAAGTGGGTCGAGGCCCAATCTTATGTGGTGTTGAAGGCTTTGCACGTTGCAAAGTTTATCAGGAATAACATCATTTGTCGCTACGGGATTCCGAATGAGATTATTTTAGAAAATGGTTCCCATTTCAAGAAGGAAGTGATTGACTTGTTGGAAAAATACAACGTGGCTTTTCATAAGTCATCCACCTATCGGCCGTAGACCAATGGAGCAATTGAGGCCGCCAACAAGAACATCAAACACATACTGCAGAAGATGGTGGAAACCTACCGGGATTGGCCAGATAAGCTGCCGTTTGCTCTGTGGGGCTACCGAACTTCAATTAGAACTTCAACTGGGGAGACTCCGTTTTCGTTGGTTTACGGGATGGAGGTCGTTCTACCTATTGAAATTGAGGTTTCGTCTTTGCGAATATTGGCTGAGTGTCAGATAGCCGAAGCAGATTGGCAGCAGAGCAGATTTGAAGAACTCATGCTCTTTGATGGGAGAAGACTGAAAGCACTGTACCATGTTCAAGGTTATCAGCGCAGAATAGCCCAGGCTTTTAACAAGAAAGTTAAGTCTAGGAATTTGAAGGAAGGGGATCTGGTGCTTAAGGACAACCGAGCTCCCATCCACGACCCTAGGGGCAAGTTCAGACCCAGTTGGGTTGGTCCCTACATCATCAAAGCCATCTGGTTGGGTGGAGCTGTGGTTCTGATGGATCTAGATGGCCTAGAGTTTTCACAGCCGATCAATATGGACAAGTTGAAGAAATATTATCCCTGAAAGGCTCGCTAGGCTGAAAACTCGAAAGGGCGACCTAGGCAAAAATTAGAGCATGAAAAAATTTGAAATCACAAAAACTGAGCTCGCAAGGTTGAAAACCCGCAAAGGGCGGCCTTAGCAAAAGTTAGAGCGTAAAAGGAGAGTGGAAATACTCAAGTGAACCCAAGCCTGAACTACATAAGGCTTGATTCCCATCTTTGGGATACGTAGGCAACTTCATCCTGAAGTTTAGCCATAAACTTTTTCCTCGACAAATTTTGTCCATTTGATCATCTTGGTTACCTTTATCTATCCAGCATTCGAGAGCTTCAATGGTGATCTCTGGTACAATGCTACTCAGACTAGGGGTAACTTTCTAGTTGCCGGGGATCCAGGGTTGTGCATCTCAGTGACAGATCTCAGGCCTGTCTAGTTCTGATCCATATCGAAAATGACTTTGAAAAGTTTTGATAAAAGTTGACTTTGTTCAAATTAATCTTTTTACAACTTAGACCATTTTTGGACCAAAGCGGAAAATTTTCAGCACCCACAACCTTTAATTTCATTGATTTCAATACAGAGTTCTCCTGCTCTTGCATACAAACTGAAGTTGCTTTTTTATTACATTCATAAAAAAAACTTGAAAGTTCTGATTAAAGCAAATAAATCCAGGGCATAGGTGAGTCAGGTGTTCCTGTGTCCCCTCCTAGAGCTGGTCGAAGCCTCTAACGCCAAGCTGGGCCCAATCTGTGCCTCTTCGTTGAGCCAATCTATGCACTCATTAGACAAAGTGCAACTGAAAGTGGGAGCGGGGGCCAGGAGTTCTCTAGTCCTCCACGCTGTGGCATACCGAGCAAGCTGCGCTCCTCGGACTGGAAATGCAGTTGGGTACTCTATTCCCTCTAGCGGACAAGTCTAATCATGGCCGAACTGGCGCTGGAACCGGAATGGGAAGTAGAACACACAGTGAGTTAAGCCGATCAATTGAATCCCAGTCTGCCGGGACATGCTGTAACTCATTGCCGGTAGATTGAACCAGGGGCACCGCCAAGCAATACGGTCTGCGGACAAGCGGCACATCCAATCGAACCACCATCCCTCATCAAGGGCATTGACTAGGCGTTGCCGGAAGAAGTAACCACGAGCTGAGTATGCCGGGCAAGAGTCCACGACCTGCAACTTGTCCATCAACCACACCTGGGAAGGGATTGAAAAATGAGAGAGTAAAGAATAGAGAGATGTACGATGAGAGAAAAGTGAGAAAAGGGTTTTGTGAGAAAAACCAAGCCTGAGGGCCGAGTGATGTGAGCAATACATATGTGAGATTGGGTAGGAAACATTACCTGTAGCAGTAGTGGGCTCCCCGCAAATCTGGTCGTCTCTCGACGATAAAAGGCATCCAAGCCCATCAACGTCTCAGCCAATATCATGGCAATGCAGCTCTTGCCCTCCGTCAAGCCTTGGGCAACCTTGATCAGCTGGACACTAGATCCTCCGGAGCCTGAGGCTAGCAAAAAGTAAGATAGCATGCACAAATAAAGCGCATGTCGCCGAAAGCCTTGCCAATGATGGTCGCTGCGGTCGCTGGCATCAGAAAATCGGCAAATTAAACTCGGAATATCCAGCATTCCGTCACAAATCAAAGATCGAGCGTCATGCATGGTCAACCCACACATTCGCCCTAAGGCTTGGGTGTGGCCGAATCGGAGTTGAGGCGAGATTTCTTCATTACGCTCAGATTCCATCAGAGCTTGAAAATCTTCGAAGGTAGGACATGCCTCTTGCCCACCAAAGCTAAAGACATGTGTTACTGGATTCCAAAACCTTGCCGCGGCATGGAGAAACGGAAAGTGCAGCGGGGTACGACTCAGAGTGAATAGTGCATTAATATCTAAGCCCCAGAAATTCAGCTTTTCAGACCCGTCCAAGTTGGCAATCCAAGTGGTAAGATTCTGGGCAAGAAATTCTTCCATTTGGAGCAAATCAATGTTGAATTGAGAAAAACTACGAAGTTGAGGCTTTTTGTAGGGAATAAGGTGTGAATGGAAGACAGCTGTCAGCATTCTGGTGGTCCTTCCCATACATGGCCGGCCGGCCACAAATAGTGCCGACCGACCACCAATTTTGGCCGATTGATCAAGGCTGTTGGCCGATGGCCATTTCTCAAGGCCGGTGGCTTTCCCCTATGGCCGGTAATCTTCCTTCTTGTTTCATGAGCTGTCTATGTGCTGAAAATGCTGAAAATTTGGGGACTGACACCACTTCCAATGCCCTTCGATGATGATTTCTGCGGAGTCACGCCCATTTGCTTATCGAGTTATTGTACATTTGCTTATCGAGTTGTACTTCATTTCGTTAAGTCTTTGTTTTTCTTATCGAGTTGTACTCGCACTTGGATAGCTTATCGAGTTTCTTTGTTTTGCTTATCGAGTTTTACTCACACTCGGTTAACTTATCGAGTTTCTTTGTTTTGCTTATCGAGTTGTAAGTCGGTTCACTACCTGATTATTACGATGCAAGTGCTTAATTTTCAAACAAAATTTCAATTTCATTCACATTGTTATGTGATGCCACACAATGCGATGCATAGGATAACAAATGTAACACCTTTTTGAACAAAATAGTTGTTTCATTTCCATCATGTCTTTTGCAAAAAGATACATAGTTTTGAAGAAAGTAAAACCTGCCTGAGGCAGTGCAATGTGCTTAAAACTAACAGTAGAAAAGGAAAGTAAAGCAAAAGGAGAGCAGGGCAGCAGAGTGTCGGGATTGATACCAGTAACCTCCCCTTGCGGTCGATGCACCTCCTGCGCCCTTGTTCGGGTCAATTATACGGTTTGGCACATTCATTACTCGAGATAGTGCAAGAAAGTGCGCTTTGGAATGTTAACTAGTCTTCGTGCTGACCTCGAGCCATGTCTTCTGTGTGCGATGTTCGGTGCGTGCAAGGAGCATCCTTTCCCGTATCCTTTTGTGCCTTGCGGAGTCCGCAAATCGCTTTAAACATGTTGTATTACATTGTTTTGATATGACTATGATTAGCACGCTCGTTACGCGTCCTGCTTTCAACAAATGCCTCATCTTGATTTGGTTGCATCTCAACAAATGCGAGTAGCATGCCTTCACTATACTTATGTTGTACATGCATTCGAATTCCTGCTATACACATTGCTTGTATTATTGCATGCTTTACTTACATGTGTATATGTATTCTCAGGTGGTTACACATTGTATACGTTTTGCGTGTACTTTACTTACATGTGTTCATACCTTGCTTGCCTTACACATTGCATGTGTTTCTACGTGTGCTTTACTTACATGTGTTTATGCATCTTACAGGAGGTTACACATTGCTTGCGTTAACCCGCATGCTTTACTTGTATGTGTTCATTCCTGCCATACACATTGCTTGCGTTAACCTGCATACTTAACTTACATGTGTATATGTATTCTCAGGTGGTTACACATTGCATGAGTTTCTATGTGTGCTTTACTTACATGTGTTTATGCATCTTACAGGAGGTTACACATTGCTTGCGTTAACCCGCATGCTTTACTTATATGTGTTCATTCCTGCCATACACATTGCTTGCGTTTACCTGCATGCTTTACTTACATGTGTATATGTATTCTCAGGTGGTTACACATTATATACGTTTTGCGTGTACTTTACTTACATGTGTTCATACCTTGCTTGCCTTACACATTGCATGCGTTTCTACGTGTGCTTTACTTACATGTGTTTATGCATCTTATAGGAGGTTACACTTTGCTTGCGTTAACCCGTATGCTTTACTTATATGTGTTTATTCCTGCCATACACATTGTTTGCGTTAACCTGCACACTTTACTTACATGTGTTCAAGTTCCTTTTTATACACATTGCATGCGTTGTCGCGTTATGCTTTACGTACATGTGTTCAAGTTCCTTTTTAAACACATTGCATGCATTGTCGCGTTATGCTTTACTTACATGTGTTCAAGTTCCTTTCTATACACATTGCATGCGTTATCGCGTTATGCTTTACTTACATGTGTTCGAATCCCTTTCTATACACATTGCATGCGTTGTCGCGTACGCTTTACTTACATGTGTCTATATCTGCACACATTGTGCACGTTGTCACGTGTTCTTTACTTACACATGTGTAGGCCTTCATAGCATTGTTATGCTTGCCTTTAGTCGCATTGTTATGCTTCCCACTCGATTTGCGTTGTCACGCACTTTCAATTGCATTGTCATGCATACTGCTAACAATATTGTACCTGTTAAGTTTCTCTCTTTTACAGGCACGATATTGTACGTACGGTTCATTTGAGGCTGGTGCAACCAGAAGAACCGGACATGTATTGTATTCTCCGCGTGAAATGTAGCAAGAATTACATAATTCTCTTACATCCTTTCTGCATTGTAGTGTAGTTGGATTCATGTTAGACTGCTTAAAACTGTTGCATTTATTGTATGTATATGCTTCGTTGCAGCTTTCTTTGCATGATCATAAGTTATGCTCGGCTTTTTGCATTGTTAGTTGCATTTTGCCCTTGCCTTCGGGCGCATATCTTTATTTGAAGCTTGTATGCATTGTCTAAGTCTTTGGCCTTGTCAAAAATGGGCCGTCTCTGGCTTTGACACTCACTCCCGTCATTGTTATGACTTTCGAGTTCTGTCAAAGAGGGGCAACTGTAGACACCCCATTTTTGACCGTCCTCAAGACTTGGACGTCACCGTTTGAACACTCGGTGATCATCCACGTTTGTGTTCGTCTTGAGTTCCCGGAGGTCTTGACTACGCGCCTTGCCTTAAGACCTCTCGACTCGACTGTGTTGTGTTTGGTTTTGCACCAAACACTTGTGTTTTTGTTTGGAGGGCAGGGAATGGCTTGTTGGTCATCCCCACTCCTCACCGGCTATGGCTTGAGGCCACCAGCTGTGTCTTCTTGCCACCGGCCATTGGTGATGGCCGATCGGCACTTTGTGTGGTCGACCGACCATTTAGTTGGCTGATGGCCTCCTTTTCTGGCCGATACCACATTGTTGCCTCTTGCAGGCATGGTGCATGCCAGCTGTGCCAGCTGGGATGCACAGACCCTCCCTCCACACACGTGTGTGGCTGTTTTGGCCCCTTTGCCCCTTTTTTTGATCCAAATTTCTTCTAGAAGATTGCACCCTTTGCTCAAGCTTCTTGAGGAAGCTTGACCCTTTGTCTTAGCTTCTTCAAGAAGCTTGGACCTTTGGGATAGCTTCTCTTAGAAGCTTGGTCCCTTTGACCCTTTCATTTAGCTTCTCTAAGAAGCTTCAAGCCTTTGCCTTGTCTATATAAGGAGACCTCTCTTCTCCATTTGAGAGGTTCAGCAAAACCAGACCTTATATGATATATATTTGATATATATCACTCTCTCTCTATATCTCCCTCTCTCTCTCTTCATTTGTATGTGTTTGAGAGCCTAAAAGTGTAGTTTGTTCTTAGTTTTGCACTAGAACACCTACTATTACACCATACTTCGACTTGGGAGGTGTTGAGAAGTTGTTCTTGGAGTTTTGAGCTGGTTTTGATCATAAGGAAGAGGCTAAGGTTACTGTTCTTCAAGTGTTCATCAAAGGTAACACTATTTGTTTTATATTTCCCAATCTTGCACTAGTTTTTAACCTACTTTGCATGCTGTTTTAGACTTTGTGTATAACTTGAAAACGTTTTGTATTTGCATGCTTAAGATCTTTCATTAAGGTCATTTTGTTGTTTGGGGTCGACCTCCCCCTCTTAGGCCTTGTTTGGCTCTTTTTGTACTCTCTTTGTTAAGCTTTGAATACTATTGTGTTTTGGCCTTCTCACCACTGAAATTCAATGGATTTTCAGTGGTGATGAAGAGGGTTTGAGGTCTTGCATATGGGAGGGACACCCATCTCCCTTTGTCTCACTTTTGTTTGCATTTTTGGCTCATAAGGGTAGCGTGCATACTTAGTTGCTTTTGGCTTCATTTCAGAAGTTTTTGGGTGCTATTGGGTGATATTACATCACTGTTTTTGGTCGGATTCATGCCCCTTTGCATGCATAATATACTTTCTTTGCATTCCTCATTTTTGCCTAGAAATGCATCTTGCCTTTAAGAGCATCATGCATGCATGTTCTTGCCTAACTTTGTGAAGTTCTTGGTCATATTTCATCATGCTTGAGGTCTGTTAGGCACTGATTTGATCATATTTGCCATGTTTGGTATAACCTCTTTGCATTTTGGCTTGTGAGCCTTTAGTGTGTGAGTCATGAGCATGCTTGAGTTGGGTTGTTTTAGTGATTTGGAATCATTTCTCATGCCATTTCAGTCCCTAATCCATGCTTGTATGCTTGCATTCATCATCCCTTTCATGGCTTAAAGTGTTGTTCTTTTATGCCTTGAAATAGGTCATAAATGCATGCCTCTTGGTTTGTGTCCCTTAGCTGCCATATCAGTGGGTTTTGGAGGTCCTTTTTGCATGCTAACTTTGTTTTGTATTGAAAAGTTCATGCCATGTTTGCTTGGGGTAGGTGTCGAGTAATGCCCTCTTTTGTGCCCTTTAATGCCTTCTATCTTACACCCATCCCCTAGCATGCTTTGGCATCATTCTTCACATGCTTTTCAGAGTTTAACATGAGTGTTTAATGTCCATGTATATCACCTTTGAGTGTTCTTGAGAGTAGCCTTCCATGTTTGGGTTTTTGGTTCATTGGTGTGCATGTTTGCATGAGCACTTGCCCATCATTTTTGGCACTTTTGGCCACTGTTTTGGGGTGTGGCTGAGGCCTCCCATTTCAGTTTAAGACCACCCTTGTATATAGTTGCATACTTAGCATGTTACATGTTGCATTCCATTAGTTGCATGCTTGCATTATGTCTTGTTTGCATGTTTGCATATTGTTTAGTTAGTTGCATCACATAGTCTTGTTGCATGCTTGATATGTTCATGTTTAGCTTGGGGTGTGTAGACACCCCATTTTTGACTACCTTTAAGACTTGGACGTGACTGATGGTTTACTTGGTGGAGAAAGGTGTGTAGGGGAAATGTGCAATTTCTTCGGCAAAGAGAGAGTCAAATCTCAACTTCATACCCCTGTTCTGGACCAAAACAATCTTGATCAAAAGATTTTAGTCTTAAAACCCTCTCTCTCAAAAACGTTTTTGAAATAAAGTTCCTACGATGTTCTGACGCTCGCATTTTGTTAAATGTTGCGCTTTTCGGTAAACCGAGCAAGGGCAAAGTGGAAAAGAATGAAAGAGAGATGAAATCTTTGAAAAAATCTTTCAAAATACCATACTTAGGGGTTTGAAGTTGAAGAAAAGAGGAGAAGAGGGAAGAAATCCAGTTGGGGGAGAAAATGGGCATGAACCGTTAAGAAAGAGTCGAACAGCCCTCGCCAAATCGGACCTATTCATTGGCATACTTGGAATCAAGCTATGAGGCCACCACCGTTGGAAATAATACTTCTGGGGCTTCATTTTGCACTCAAGAATATCTGAAATCCAATTCCGGACGGGGAAGATATAGTTGATTGAAGTAGGGCATCACTCCGGTTGGACCGAAATCTGCGCGGCTTCACCAAAAAAGGAATAACTTTTTCCACAGGAGGAATTTTAATGCAAGGTTTGTGCCATTGGAAAGATAACTTCCGGGGCTTCAATTTGGACACTTGAATGGCCACCATTGGACCTTCCTACCACCCACCGGCCACTTTTCTTTCCGGTAGTCCATTTTTTTGTCCTGAAAGTAGCTGGCCTTCACTTTTTTCAGTGTTTAACCACAAGGTTGTGTTGTGCACACATCAGAGGCTCTCTATTTGTGGTGGCCGGCCATTAATCACACTTGACCCTTTTGACCCTTGGCCGGCCGGCCATGGGAAGTAGCCGGCTGGCCACTTGCAACCTGGATAACTGGCCGGCCAGAATCCTTACATCATCTACAGTGCAAATATGCATCTGTTTTTCCCCCAGATTCTGTATCCGGGGGGCTGCTTTTTGGAGGGAAACTTGGTTGGTTTTCCCTCCATTTTTTCCCTCCCTTTTCCCCCCCTTTTTGCCTATATAACAGGGGCTCCAGCTCTGTTATTAGGGTTAACAAAATTTCCCTAAGAGCTTTGCATACATACACCTCCATCTCCCTCTCTTCCAAGCTTCAAACCTCTCAAACCCTACACCATTTCTTCACCAACCCATAGCCCCACCCTTCCATCCTTAATTCCAGCAGCTGGAGGTTGTTCTTCAAGGCCTAGGAGTGCTACATCTCAAGCCAAGAGGGTGCCAAAGTTTAGTCTACAAGGGTAAGCTCTATTTCCCTCTTTTTGGTCCATATTTTGCATCCTTTCTAAGCCTTATTTTCTTGCTGTTTTGGGCTCCGACCCTAACTGGAACTAGGCTTATTTTGAGCCATTTTTCATGTTTGTTTAAGGGCCTCACATTGTTTGAGGCCTCCTTGTTGCACTTGCTTCATTATCCCTCTTGTGTGCATATTCCTTGCATAGTATTTTTGGCCTATGTGTAGACTGTTTTGAGGCATGTCATAAACTGAAAATTTGCTTATTTTGAGCCCTTCTTCAACATTGTTGAAGGGCTCATTGCTGTTTGAGGCTTCCATTTTCTACTTGCCATTATATCTCTCTTTTGGCCATATTTTTGCATGATTTATTAGCCTCTTTTTCTTCTGTTTTTGGGCTGTGGTCCGAACTACAAATGACCTTATTTTGACCCTCTCTTCATGTTTCATTAAGGGCCTTTCATTTTTTGAGGCATCCTTTATATACTTTGTGTTATATCTCTCTTTTGGGCCTTATTTTGTGTAGTATCTTAGGCTTGCATGCATACTGTTTTGGGTCTGTCCATCAACTGTAAAGTGCTATATTTTGGGCCCCTCTTCAATATTGTTGAAGGGCCCCTTTATGTTTGAGGCCAGAAACCACCACTTGCTTCTTTGTCCATCTTTTAGCCCATTTCTTGCATGAGAGCTTAGCCATACCTGTGCTGGTTTTTGTGGTTTTCCATAAACTGTAAAATATCATATTTTGGACCCCTCTTCAACATTGTTGAAGGGCCCTCATCTGTTTGAGGTCTGCAGCTGTGACTTGCTTCTTTATCTCACATTAGGGCCATTTTTGCATGCTAGTTTTTCCCTATTTGTGTTCGCTGTTTGGCCTCGCTTAGAACTGAAAACATGCTTTTTTTGGGGTTTCCTTGAAGCTGTCTTCACATGTCATGATCAAATAATGCATGCTTGATGTAGCTACAAGTCATTTCATGGGCTTAATCTTGCATTTTGGGACCATTTTCATGCATCGGGTGCCATGTATTCATGATTCGGGGCTGTTTTGGGTCATGTTTTGCTGCTGAAACTTGTATGCTTGTATGCCATTTTCCATGCCTTGCCATGTCTTGTTAGAGTGGCATTTTGTGCCTTAGGATCGGTCCTCGATTTGCGTGCATGCGTGCGCGCATCTCGAGTTGTCTCATTTTCATCGTATGGCCTCCTATGTGAGTGTGGCTGAGGTCCACTTGTGTTGGTGTAAGTCCATTGTGCATTGTGTATGCCATTTCATTTCATAGCATTGTGTATGCTAGGTTGCATGTTAGCGCATTGTGTATGCCATGTTACCTCGTGCATCGTGCATGCCATTTCATAGCATTGTGCATATTAGGTTGTATCTTAGTCGCATTTCATGCATATCATGCATATTGCATCGTGTTTGGGATAATAGTTAGCCTGAGCACGGGAAACGAGGTACGTTTCGTACTCCGAGTGACGGAACGTGTCTCAATTCCCTGTCACCGACACTCCGGATTATCCATGATGGAGTTAGGTTTTTGTTGTGTTTATATGTGCATTCATTCTATATTGAGTTGCACAATTCGACTCCTTGGCCATCATGCATCGAGATGCGTGATTGGTGGCACGAGGATCGAGGCATGCATGCATCTGTGAAAATACATTGCTATGCCCCTTTCCTGCTCTCTGTTGCAATAAATCAAGAATCAGCAGTCTTCCGGGGCTCGGCGCGCTTTCCAAGAATAAATTGCAAAACAGAGGCTAATTGGGGCATCCAAGTGGATTTCCGCGCGAGGCAGCCCAGACGTGCATCATCCATCATCTGAAGAAGAGTCAAGGCAGTCCCTGGCTTGCATGCCAGTTTATTACTTTTCTTAGTTAATTTGTAAATTAATTAGGAATTTGTATATATTTGGACTGTACTAATTATTCGGACCCTCTGTGCGAGGGCATAACTGTAATAAGTGTGCGTGTGTGTGATGTATGTCTTCCAACCCCACGTCTTTCTTCCCTTTTATTTACCTGCTTATGATGGTTAGATTAGGGCATGTTTCAATTAGCATACAGTAATGAATAGTTATGTTTTCATTCATTCATCTGTTTTGCATGCACCGGGCTCGGCACATCATACTAACTGCATTGTATTTTCAATTCCAAGTTGAATACATGTTAGCTGTAGCATTTCCATATGCCATGTTTAGAATAGCCGAGCTTGCTATAGTTGCACTTTTGCATGTGTTGCCATTAGGCACTTCTGAATAATTAGGATCATGCTGGATTTCTAATTAGGTTCTTTTTTGGCTTGGAGTACTCGGTGAGTTTTTCTGCTTTAGCATCCTTGCATGCGTGTGAGCGACTGCCATGATAGCATGCTTACCATGAGGCTATATGCTTATGTGATATAACTGCCTGAATGCCTGTGGGTGAAGGTTGAGTTATTTGAATTGGAACAATTCATCAAATGTGTGTTTTAAGCCCACTAGATAGTGGCA
This sequence comes from Camellia sinensis, assembly GCF_004153795.1. NCBI lineage: Eukaryota > Viridiplantae > Streptophyta > Magnoliopsida > Ericales > Theaceae > Camellia > Camellia sinensis. The sequence goes on from NW_021024851.1 coordinate 1,325,888, forward strand.
AAACCATCTTTTTAAGCCCACCTGAGGGTGGCAAAATCTGCATCTTTAAGCCTACTTGCGAGTAGCAAACCATTTTCAAAAAACAACATGAATGTTTTGTTCCAATCCAGCGATCTAGTCTATACTTGTATGCTGTGCGCATCACATAGTAAATCTAGGCTAATAACTGGAATAAGAACACATAATGTTTTCAAAAATAGATATCATGGTTAGTTGAGGCCGACCTTTGATCGGGCGAGCGGGGGTGCTCATGAAGTGACCTTCCCCAATCGTACCCAAGTTTCGGCCGGGCAACTTTGGTGATGACGGACACGTGGCCTTAGGCACAAGTTAGGGTTTCCTAAATTCTTTCCAAAATAAAATATTTAGGTGGCGACTCTGTATCTGGCAAAGCAGTCCATGTTTGGCACTTCTTTCAAAAAATCAGTTTTCTCAAAACGATTTGCCGGATTTGGACTCTTTGGTTCAGACTTAGAACCGTGACAATTTGAGAGTCCTGAGCTGTAGTGACCCCAAATGAACAGAACGGGAGCTCGTTCCCTCCCGGGGCGTTCGGGGACGTCTACAGGGTGTCAAACCAAGTATGAGGATTGAGAAGTGTTCGTACTTGAAATGACGAAACACGTTTCAATCCTCGATCGCCAATGCCCTTGATCTCAACATGATAAGGCATTGGCACTCATTTGTTTTGTTGCATGCATTTACATTGATTGGCAAACTTGGTGTCTTAGGCCATCATGCATTGGAATGCATGATTGGTGGCTCGAGTACCAAGGGCCACACTCCCTTGAATCCATAACATGATTGGAAGAGTGGCCATGCACACATTTGCTCGAAAATTCTATGCCATGCATTGTCTGCCCTCTGTTGCTGTCAAAACAGGGTTCTGCAAGGAGTTTTGGCCGACCGACTACATGACGTGCCGACCGATCAAAAGTATCTGGCCGATGGCTTCATAAATGGTCGATGACCATCTATCAATGGCCGGTGATTTTATGCCTTAGCCGATGGCATCCCATGCTGATCAAGGGGTGGTCCAGAAGTAACCTTGGGATTTGTGCAAGTCTCAAAAGTGCAGAACAGTATAAACAGAGGCAACAGTGGCATGGTACGAATTTCTAGGCGAGGAGAATCAAGCATGCATCATCCACGCATCCCAAGGTAGGGCTGCGGCCACCTTCCTTCTGCATTTAATTTGTTAAATAATTAGAAGTTCTGTAATAATTAATTTAGTAGTATTCCTTTGGTTGTGTAATATTTATTCGGACCCTCCGAGCGAGGGCAATTGTGTAATAAGTGTGTGTGAGTGTGTGTATGTTTTCTAATCCCCACTTCTTTCTTCCCTTTTATTTACTAGCTTTCGATGGTTAGTATTATGACATATTTAAATTAGCATACCTTATGTCATGCATGCGTGCATTCATACATTTGTCTTGCATGCACTGGGCTCGGCGCATCATGCTAACTGCATTGTATTTCAATTCCAAATTGAATATGTGTTATCTGTTGCATTTCACATACCATGTTTAGGATAGCCGAGCCTGTCTAGATTGTATCTTTGCATGTGTTGCATTAGCCATTTTAAACACGAACTAGGATCATGCATATGATTACTAACTAGTTTCTGTTTTGGCTTGGAGTACTCGGTAAGCATTTATGTTTTAGCATCCTTTCATGAGTGTGAGTGTTGCCATGATAGCATGCTTACCATGAGGCTATATGCTTACGTGTTATAACTGCCTGAATGCCTGTGGGTGAAGGTTGGGTTACTTAAATTGGAACAATGCATTGAATGCAAGTTTTAAGCCCACTTGAGGGTGGCAAAATTCATGTCTTAAGCCTACTTGCGGGTAGCACCATCAAACCATTTTCAAATAAACAAACATGACATGTTTCGTTCCAATTTAGGTGACTTAGTCTATACTTGTTTGCTGTGCGCATCACGTAGTAAATCTAGGCTAATAATCGGAATAAGAACGCATAATGTTTTCAAAACTAGATATCATGGTTAGTAGAGGTCGATCTTCGGATCGGGTGAGAGGGGCTGCTCATAGCTGACCTTCCCCAATCGTACCCAAGTTCCCGAGCCGAGGCAACTTTGGTGATGACGGACACGTGGCCTTAGGCAAACGAGTCAGGGTTTCCTAAATTTCTCCAAAATAAAATATTTAGGTGGCGACTCTATATCTGGCAAAGCAGTCCATGTTTGGCACTTCTTTACAAAAATCTGTTTTCCAAAACAATTTGCCAGATTTGGACTCTTTGGTGATTTATCAATCTCACATTGCACATTGTGAGATCAGATTAAGAACCGACATAAATCGACTGTAGCATGAGGCCCAAGGGTGCGTCTACAGCTTGGCCTGGGCCTTGCCTTGGCTGGTTTGACCTTCTTTAGTTACCAATATTTAATTGACCTTTTTTTTTTTTTTGTGAGTGTGTGCGTATATGATATACATGTTGGAATTATGGTTTTATAAGGCTTATTTTGGGCCAACTTTGAGCCTAAATTTGAGTGGGCCCCACACGTCTTTTGAGGTGGGTCCAAAGAGGTGGCGTGTTCCTTGCCACATGGCAAGTCACACGGTAAAGACGGTTCGTCAAAACCATTTATGAGTGAATAAGAAGTTCACGTCATTTTCAGGTTCGTGAAATGGACAATTCAAGAAGTAAAATGTGGATTTCCTTGAAATGGTTATCTCACATTGGAAACTTAAGAGAACTTATGTGTGTATATAAGTTCTAGGTGGCAACACTTGGGTTGGGTCCCAAGGAGCAACCCAAGTTTGTAGAAGGGAGGAGTTATGGACAAAAAGTGATATTTGGCTCAAACCACCACACATGCTCACACGTCGCCGCCGCCGCCGTTCGTTCGACATGCCGACTGTGCAGGGCGCGGGTGTGGGTCGGGTCGGGTCGGGTCGATTCTAATATTAGTTTTTGGACAAAATTTACTTGAACTTTTTTTAGAAATTCTTGCTGGAAAATTATTTTTTCTGAATAAAATTAATTCAAATTTTGTGCCAAATTTGAGTTCAAACTTTTTGTCCAACATTGTACCTTTTCCAGTCTGAAATTCCCAACAGATTAACTGGTTTTAACAAATTTAAATTGCCCAGCAGTTATCTGTTCAAACAGATTCAAACAGTCAGCAGTTATCTATTCAAAATTTGAGCTGCACCTGTTCAATTCTAAATTGTGTCTGTTCGATTTGAATCTTATGCCTTTTTTGCCCTATAAAAGCAGACCATTTCCAACAGTTTGTGGATTCCGAAATTCATTTTTTCTTGCCTTCCTTTGTGCTCTCTTGCATACATATTCTACATATTATTTTAGGGAAATTTCTGAGAGTATAGAACATAGGTTTAGTTCGCCATACAGATTGTTTGGAGTGCTACTACAATCTGTGTAAAGATCATAATATCCTAGGAGATAGACACCTTTTATCCATAAGCACTGAAGCGAGGCGGATCTTTCTTAAGGACAGAGTATCACACACTCCACTTGATTGTTTTATTATTAAGTTGTTTCAGTAAATAAATTTTGTAAGAAATTTATTTTATTTGTTTGATTTAGTTTCAAGTTATTTATTTTACACAGAAGATTGTTTGAATAATCTTAAGATAGATTTGAATTATCTTGTTTAAAAAGAATTTTTCGTTTGTTTCCTTTTCTTCTTTTATTCTTCTTACTAAAATTAATTTTCTATGCATGTACAAAATAATATTCTGGTTGGAAAATACAAATAGTAGTAATATACTGCTTGAAAAATAGTAGTAATATACTGTATATTTTCATTGACAACTAGTAGTAATATACTGGTAGTCATTAACAATTCAGAATATTTATTTTTGAAGTTGGTTAGAAATTAATTTGATTTTTAGAAATAATTTATGAGTTTTCATTAATTAAAATTCTATTTCAGTATTTTAAATTTTGAAGTGTTACAGAAATTTAATTTTCTGTGTAAAATTAATTTGTTTAATAAATATTTTATAATTGGAAATAAAAGTTACAATTCTTGTTTCTTTTATTTTTACAGAATTAAATTATGTATTTATGGTTTAATTTTCTATGTAGTATAAAATTCTAATTATAATTTTGTTTTATAATTTAGAATTCATGGCTACTGAAACTAATACTCAAACAAGTACTGGTATGGTGGCTATCATTGCTCCAACTCCTTCTCCTGTTGTGACTGTACCAGTTAATCATAGTGAAAAGCCAGAGAAGTTCTTAGGAACTGATTTTAAAAGATGGCAGCAAAAAATACTCTTCTATCTTACTACTCTAAACCTGGTGCGTTTCCTACGTAAGAATGCTCCTACTCTGAATGAGAATGAAACCGACTAGGAAGTGGTTGCTATGGTCAATGCCTGGAATTATGATGATTTCCTTTGTCAGAACTGCATCTTGAACGAGCTTGGTAACACATTGTACAATGTCTACAGTCCAATCAAGACGGCAAAGGAACTTTGGGAGTCTTTGGAGAAAAAATACAAGACAGAAGATACTAGCTCAAAGAAATTTGTGATTAGCAAATTCTTGGATTTTGTGATAGTTGATTCTAAGACTGTGATCAGCCAAGTTCAAGATCTCCAACTCATTCTATATGGCATTCATGCAGAAGGCATGTCTCTTAGTGAATCCTTCCAAGTTGCTGCCTTAATTGAAAAATTACCACAAAGCTCGAAGGAATTCAAGAACTACCTTAAACACAAGCGCAAGGAAATAACTTTGGAAGAATTGATTGTGCATTTGAGGATTGAGAAGGAAAACTGCAATTCTAAGAAGAGGGCAAGTAAGCATCCAATGGAGTTTAAGGCAAATGTGGTGGAACATGCTCCAAAAGCAAATAAACGAAAGTATTTTGGAGAGAGTTCTACACAAGGCTCTAAAGGAGGGGAAACTAAGAAGTACAAGTTCAATTGCAAGATCTGTGACAAAGAGGGACATCGGGTCAAAGATTGTCGTAGCAAACATAAAGGCAAAGGAAGATCAAGCAAGAAACCTGCTCAAGCCAATATGATCGAAGTGGACAAAAATTTCAATGGTGTATATGACATAAATCTTTCTGTAGTTGTTTTCGAGGCAAACCTTGTCTGAAATCCTAAAGAATGGTGGGTGGACACTGCTGTTACTCACCACATCTGTACCGACAAAAAGATGTTCACATCTTATTCTATAGTGGACAACGGTGAACAACTTTTTATGGGCAACTCCTCGACTTTTAAAGTTGAAGGTCAAGGAAAGATTATTCTGAAGATGACATCTAGAAAGGAACTCACCCTCAACAATGTGCTGCATGTACCAGACATTCGCAAGAATCTAGTCTCCGGATCTTTGTTGAGTAAAAATGGGTTTAAGCTAGTTTTTGAAAGCGACAAATTTGTACTTACCAAAAACGGGATGTATGTAGGAAAATGTTACATGTCTGATAGCCTTTTCAAAATAAATGTAATGACTATTGTACCCTCAGTTATTAATAATAATGCGCCTTCTTCTTACTTGCTTGAGTCTTCAAATTTGTGGCATGGTAGACTAGGACATGCTAATTATGGATCTTTGTGTAGATTAATTAACATTAAATGTTTACCTAAATTTGATATTGATTTAAATCATAAATGTGAAATTTGTGTTGAGGCAAAATTAACTAAAACTCATTTTCATTCAATTGAACAAAGTACAGAGCCACTTGAATTAATTCATAGTGACATTTTTTTATTTTAAATCAATTCAAACTAGAGGTGGGAAAAAATATTTTGTCACTTTCATAGATGACTATATAGTTATGTTTATTTAATTCAAACCAAAGATGAAGCTTTGGAAACTTTCATTCAATATAAGAATGACGTTGAAAATCAACTTGGTAAGAAAACTAAGAAACTTAGAAGTGATAGAGGTGGTGAATATGAATCACCTTTTGGTGAGTTTTGTAAACAACATGGAATAATTCATCAAACCATTGCTCCTTATTCACCTCAACAAAATGGAATTGCTAAAAGGAAAAATAGAACTTTAAAAGAAATGATGAATGCCATGTTAATAAGTTCTGGATTACTTCAGAACTTGTGGGGAAAAGCAATATTTTCTGCTAATTATATTCTTAATAAAGTACTCCAGAAGAAAGTGAATCAAACACCTTATAAAATGTGGCATGGGAGAGTATCATCCTATAAATACCTAAAAGTGTGGGAGTGTTTGGATAAAGTAGCTATTCCTAGTCCTAAAAAGACTAAGATAGGTCCTAAAACTATTGATTGCATATTCATTGGTTCTGCCAAGAATAGTAGTGCATATTTGTTCTTGATTCATAAGTCAGAACATTCCGAAATGCATGTAAATACTGTTATTGAATCTTGGAATGCATCTTTCTTTAAACACGTGTTTCCTAATAAAACTGGGCAAGAGACTAGTACTAATAAAAGATCTTATGATGCTATTACCAGTAATGATCAAGAACAAAATCAAGAATAAAAGCAAGAGATAGATCAAAATGAGATAGAGGAACCTAAGCATAGTAAACGTGCTGGAACCTCAAAATCTTTTAGTCCAAATTTTCTAACTTTTTTGTCAAAAAATGAGCCTTTAACTTTCGAAGAAGTTATGTCCAGTCCTGAGGCTCCTTTATGGAAAGAAGCTGTAAATAGCGAAGTTGAATCCATCCTGCAAAATCACACTTGGGAATTGGTGAATTTGCCACCAGGTTGTAAGCCTCTTGGGTACAAGTGGATTTTCAAAAGAAAAATGAAAGCGGATGGATCAATTGACAAATACAAGGCAAGACTTATGGTCAAAGGATATAGACAAAAAGAAGGTCTTGACTACTTTGATACATACTCACCAGTTACTAGCTTAACATCCATTAGAATGCTAATTGTCATTGCATCTTTGTACAATCTAGAAATTCATCAAATGGATGTTAAAACAACTTTCTTAAATGATGAGTTAGCTGAAGAAATTTACACGGAACAACTAGAAGGATTTTCTGTTCCAGGAAAAGAAAAGAAAGTGTGTAAATTGGTTAAATCATTATATAGTTTAAAACAAGCGCCAAAGTAATGACATGAGAAATTTGACAAGACAATGATATCAAATGGATTTAAAATTAATGAATGTGACAAATGTGCTTATATTAAAAACACAAAGAACGGTTATGTTATAGTATGTCTTTATATGGATGATATGCTCATCATAGGTAATAATAATGACATGGTTAAAACTACCAAGAAAATGTTGAATAAACATTTTGATATAAAAGACTTGGGGATTACTAATGTAATTCCTGGTATGAAAATTATCAAAACGTCAGAAAGACACGCTTTGTCATAATCACATTACATTGGGAAAATATTTGACAAATTCAACAAAGATGGTGATCATCTTGCTAGAACACCTGTGGATGTTAATTGGTTTCTTTCTAAAAATGTACAGGAAAATATTTCTCAATTAGAGTATGCCCAAATTATTGGAAGCTTAATGTACTTGATGAACTGCACTTGCCCGAATATAGCTTATGTAGTAAGTAAATTAAGTAGATATACGAGTAATCCAGGAGTAGAACACTGGAAAGGTATTATAAGGGTTCTAAGATATCTCCGATTGACTCGTAACATTGGGCTAAGTTATACTAGACATCCAGCAGTACCTGAAGGATACTATGATGCAAACTGGATATCGGATACTAGAGACTCAAAATCCACCAGTGGCTATGTCTTTACTCTTAATGGGGTGGCTGTATCTTGTAAATCTTCCAAACAGACTTGCATTGCTAGGTCTACTATGGAATCGGAATTCATAACTTTAGATAAAGCTGGGGAAGAAGTAGAATGGTGTAGACACCCCATTTTTGACCACCCTTAAGACTTGGGCACTACTGATGGTTTGCTCGGTGTTAAGAGATGTGCAGGGCAAAGAATCAGTTTCTTCGGCTAGAAGAGAGGCAAATCTTTCAAAACACTTTGTTTAGGTTTTGGAGTTGAAGAAAAGAGGAAAGGAGAGGAGAAAACTAGTTTGGGAGAAGTTCGGCATGAATCCGGGTAGAAGCGAGTCGAGCAGCCCGCGCTGAATCGGGCTTATCTGTCTGTACGCTTGGAGTTTAGCTATGGGGCCACCACCGTCGGAAAGCGTACTTCCGGGGCTTCATTTTGCACTCAAGAATCTCTTAAAGCCAAGTCCGGGTGGGGGAGATATGATTGGTTGAAGTCGGGCATCATCCCGGTTGGATCGAATCTGCGCGGCTTCACGAAAAAGGGCATAACTTTTTGCACAGGAGGAATTTTAATGCAAGGTTTGCGCCATTGGAAAGATAACTTCCGGGGCTTCAATTTGGACACCAACCGGCAGTTTTTTGACCTTACCGGCCATCCACCGGCACTATATTTATCCGGCCGGCAATTTATTGTGCCGACCGGCACTTTATTTTGCTGACCGGCAGTTTTTGCAAGCCGACGACCTTCCGGAGCATTCTGCAGATTGAGTGGATTCCATCTGTGCCAGCTGAAATGCACAGAATTGGTCCCCCACGCACATGTGTGTTTGTTTTGCACCTTGTGAGCCTTTGAACCCCCTAACCTTCTAGAAGCTTGAACCTTTTGGCCAAGCTTCTCCAAGAAGCTTGGCCAGCTGTTTTAGCTTCCTCTAGAAGCCTTGCACCCCCCTTGAACCCCTTGGCCCCCATAGCTTTCTCAGTCTTGGCTAGAAACTTTAGCCTTCCCTTCCGAATCTGTTCTTGGATCCTGTCTCGAAAAATAATACAGTTTTTAGTTAAATGAGTCCAAGAATTATGCCATTTACAGTACAATTTTCCTTTAAGTTCTTCAAGAGTAGGGATCTTAACTCCCTTTGGTAACTTTAAGAAATTTACTGCAAGCAAATTATCAAAAATGTCATTTGTTTCTGTTAAATCAAACGAGTGCTTTCTATGAAGGTCTTTCTTTTTAAACTACTTGTCTATTGTACTATCTTTCTGAATTAATGCTTCGTAAGTCATAGGTTCTTTTCCTATGATCTCTGCGGCATCAATTTCATAGTTAGGGTCTCTATAGTAGGTCTTATATGATGCATTACTTCGATCTTGTTCCTCCTCAAGTAAAGTTTCATATCTAGACACCTTATAGGTTAATTCCACTAAGTCTTGAAACTCTGTTGAATCAAACTTATTTCGAAGCCTAAACTCCAACCCATTTTGAGCCAATCTCACAAATTCAGGCTCGGATAGGATGACCATACATTTGTTTCGTGCCCTTTTAAATCTGGCAATAAACTGAGCAGC
>NW_021024851.1:1335186-1378725 GCF_004153795.1 Camellia sinensis
ACGAGAGAGATTTGAGGCAAGGATCTAGAACTGGAATTAGAGACCCTTCTTATCAACTACTTGTGAGGGCTCAATTGCCTTGTTTGAGGCTTCCCATCATCTACTTGCCATTACTCTCCTTTGGCCAATTGCAATAATTTATTAGCTCTCTTCTCATCTTCCGTTTTTGGGCTGTGGTCCGAACTACAATGACGCTATAAATTTTGACCCCTCTCTTCATGTTTCATTAAGTGGCCCTTTAGTCATTATATTTGATGCGCATCCGCTTTATATATCTAGGTGTTAATATCTCTATTATTGGTGTACCTTATGTTTGACTGTAGTCATCCTCAGGCTTGACATGCTAACGGTTGGTTATTGGTGCTGGTCCATGCCAACTGTAAAGCTGCTATACTGTATCTGGGCCGTGCTCTTCAAATATTTGTTAGAATCAGGTCCCCTTTTAGTGTTGAGGCCTAATAAACTAAAAGATATACCACCCTGCTTCTTTGTCCATATCTCCTAGAGCCCATTCTCTGCGCATGAGAGCATTATGCCATACCGTCTAGCTCAGTTTTTGTGGTTTCCATAAAACCTGTAAAATATCATATTCTTGGACCCTCTTCAACATTGTTGAAGGGCCCACTGTTGAGGTCTGCGAGCTTGACTTGCTTCTTTATCTCACATTAAGGCCATTTTTCATGCTATTTTTCCCTATTTGTGTTCCTGTTGGCCCTCTCTTATGGCTTTCTAGACCCTGAAAACACTGCTTTTTTGGGGTTTTCCTTGAAGCCATGTCTCACTGTCAATGATCCTAAATGCATGCTTTGTATGTATGCTACAAAGTCATAACACACATGGGCTTAATCCTTTGCATTTTGGGAACCTAGTTCCTCATGCAATTGGCGGTTTTGCCCATGTATGTACATATGATTGCGGGGCACACAGTCAATGTTTTGCTGCTGAAACTTGTATGCTTGTATGCCCATTTCCATGCCTTGAGACTACAGTATCGTGTTAACACAACACACAAAACAACCAGCCTTAGGATCGGTCCCGAATTCCGAATGCACTAATCGTACCAGTGAAATGGATCACCGCGCGCAATCCCCGATTCATCAATTTTCATCGTATGGCCCTCCAACATATGTGATGTGCTGAGTGGTCCAACTGTGTGGTGTAAGTCCATTGTCCATCCATGCGTTGGTGATGCCATTGTTCCATTCATAGCATTGTGTATGCTAGTGCAGTTAGCGCATGGTGTATCATGGATTACCTGTTATCTGTGCATCACGATGCATGCCATTTCATCGCATTGTGCATTTATTAGGTTTGTATCTTAAGTCGCATTCTTTCATGCATATCATGCATATTGCATATCGCTTTGGGGAATAATAGTTAGTCCTGAGCACGGGAAAAAGTACGTTTTCGTACCCGAGTAGGACGGAACGTGTCTCAATCCCTGTCACCGCCTCCGGATATCCATGATGGAGTTAGGTTTTTTTGTGTTTATATGGCATCATTCTATAATTTGAACGTTGCACAATCGACTCCTTGGCCATGCATGGCATCGAGATGCGTGATTGGTGGCACGAGGATCGAGGCATGCAGCATCTGTGAAATACATTGCTAATGCCCCTTTCCCTGCTCTCTGTTGCAATAAACTCAAGAATCAGCAGTCTCCCCGGGGCTCGGCGCGCTTTCCAAGAATAAATTGCAAAACAGAGCTAATTGGGGCATCCACGTGGGATTCGCGCGGGCAGCCCAGATCTGCATCATCCACATCTGAAGAATTGAGTCAAGAACCTACATTATTACCTTTCTTAGTTAAATTTTGTTAATTAATTAGGAATTTGATATATTGGACTGACTAATTATTCGCCCTCGTGTGCGAGGCATAACTGATAGTTGTGCGGTGTGTGAATGTATCTTTCCAACCCAAACGTCTTTCTCCCTTTTAATTTACCTGCTAGAAAATGGTTTAGATTAGGGCATTGTTTCAATTAAGCATACAGTAGAATAGTAAGTTTGCATTCATTTCTATCTGTTTGCATGCACAGGCTCGGCACATCATAACTAAACCATGTATTTTCATTCAAGTTGAATACATGTTCGCCTGAGCATTTCATATCCATGTTTTAGAATGCCGACTTGCTATATTGCACCTTTTGATATGCATAGGCACTTCTAATAAATTAGGATCAAAATGCATGGATTTCTTAATTACGCTTCTTTTTGGCTTGGCTACTCCGCTGAGTTTTTTATGCTTTAGCATCCTCATCGCGTTGAGGATCTGCCAATGATAGCCACTTACCATGAGGCAATGCTTATGTGATTATAACTGCCTGAATGCCTGTGGGTGAGTTGAAGTTATTTGAATTGGAAACAATCATCAAATGTGTGTTTTAAAGCCCCTAAGCATAGTGCAAACCATCTTTTCTTAGCCCACCTGAGGGGCCAAATCTGCATCTTTAGCCTAACTTGCGAGAGCATAACCATCTTTCAAAAAAAAACAAACAGAATGTTTGTTCATCCAGGCGATCTAGTCTATACTTGTAGCTGGCGCAATCTCACATGTAATCCTAGCCTAAATAATGGAATAAGAACACATAAGTTTAACACATATCATGGTTAGTTGAGGCCGACCTTTGATCGGGCGGCGTGGGTGCCAACAGAAGTGGACCTTCCCCAATCGTACCCTTCAAGTCCCTGAGCCGAGGCAATTTGTGATGACGACACGGTGGCCTTAGGCAAACGAGTCAGGGTTTCCTAAAATTCCCTCCCAAATAAAATATAGGTGCGACTCTGTTCTGCAATAGCAGTCCATGTTTGGCCACTTTCTTTCAAAAATTGTTTTCTCCTCAATACGATTTGCCTCGGATTTTGGACCTTTGGTTCAGAACTTAGAACCGGATCAATTGAGTCCTGAGCTGTAGTGACCCCAAATGAAAGAACTGGGGCTCGTTCTCCCGGGGGCGTCGTGGGACGTCTACAGGTGTCAAAAAAGTATGAGGTTGAAGTGTTCGTACTTTGAAATGACGAAACACGTTTCAATCCTGCGATCGCCAAGCCCCTTGACTCAACATGGAAAGAAGGCAGTTGGCACTCATTGTTTTGTTGCATGCATTTAACATGTGATTGGCAAACCTTGGTGTCTTAGGCCACATGCATTGGAATGCATGATTGGTTGGCTCGAGTACCAAGGGCCCATCCTCCTTGAATCCATAACATGATTGGAAGAGTGGCCATGCACACATTTGCTCGAAAAATCTATGCCATCATTGTCTGGCCCTCTGTTGCTGTCAAAACTAGGTTCGCAAGGAGTTCTTTTGGGCCGACCGACTAACATGACGTGCCGACGATCAAAAGCTGGCCGATGGCTTTCATACAAATGGTCGATTGACCCATCTTATCAATGGCCGGATTTAATGCCTTATCCGATGGCATCCCATCGATCAAGGGTGTTCCAGAAGTAACCTTGCTTTGTGCCAGTCTTCAAAAGTGCAGAACAGTATAAACAGAGGCAACAGTGGCCTATGGTAGCAATTTCTAGCGAGGAAGAATCAAGCTGCCATCATCCAGCATCCCAAGTAGGGCCTGCGGCCACCATCCTCTCTTAATTTGTTAAAATAATTAGAAGTTCTGTAATAATAATTTAGTATATTCCTTTGGTTGTGTAGATTATTCGGACCCTCCGAGCGAGGGCAAATTGTGTAATAAGTGTGGTGTGAAGTGGTGTGTATGTTTCTAATCCCCACTTCTTTCTTCCCTTTAATTTAACTAGCTTCGATGGTTAGTATCTGAATATTTAAATTAGCATACGCCTTAATGTTCATGCATGCGTGCATTCATAATTGTCCTTCATGCACTGCTCGCGCAATCAAGCTAAACTGCATTGATTTCAATCCAAATGATATGTGTTATCTGTTGCTTTCACATACCATGTTTAGGATAGCCGAGCCTGTCAGATTGTATCTTTGCATGGTGTGCATCTAGCCATTTTAAACACGAACTAGGATCATCAATGATAACTAACTATTTCTTTTTGGCTTTGGAGTACTCGGTAAGCATTTATGTTTTATGCATCCTTTCATGAAATGTGAGTGTTGCCATGATAGCATGCTTACCAATGAGGCTATATGCTTACGTGTTATAACTGCCTCTGAATGCCTGTGGTGAAGTTGGTTACTTAAATTGAACAATGCATTGAATGCAATTTAAGCCACTTGAGGGTGCAAATTCATGTCTAAGCCTACTTGCGGGTAGCAGCCATCAAAGCCATTTTCAAATAAATCAAACATGACATGTTTCGTCTCCAATATTAGTGACTTAGTCTATACTTTGTTTGCTGTGCGCAATCCACGTAGTAAATCTAAGGCTAATAATCGAATAAGAACGCTAAGTTTTCAAACCTAGATATCATGGTTAGTAGAGGTCGATCTTCGGATCGGGTGAGAGGGCTGCTCATAGCTGACCTTCCCCAAGTCGTAACCCAAGTCCCGCCGAGGAACTTTGGTGATGACGGACACGTGGCCTTAGCAAACGAAGTCAGGTTTCCTAAATTTCTCCAAAAAGAAATATTTAGAGTGGCGACTCTTATATCTCAACGTCCATATTTGGCACTTCTTTCATAAAACTCGTTTTCCAAAACAAATTGCCAGATTTTGACTCTTTAGTGTGATTTATCAATCTTCACATTGCACATTGTGAGATCAGATTAAGAACCGACATAAATCGACCTGTAGCATGAGCCCAAGGGTGCGTCTACAGCTTGGCCTGAGGCCTTGCCTTGCTGTTTGACATTCTTTACGTACCAAATTTAATTGACCTTTTTTTTTTTTTGTGAGTGTGTGCGTATATGATATACATGTTGGAATTATGTTTTATAAAGGCTTATTTTGGGCCAACTTTGAGCCTAAATTTGAGTGGGCCCCACACGTCTTTGAGAGTGGGTCCAAAGAGGGTGCGTGTTCCTTGCCACATGGCAAGTCACACTGGTAAAGACGGTTCGTCAAAACCATTTATGAGTGATAAGAAGTTCACGTCATTTTCAGGTTCGTGAAATGACAATTCAAGAAGTAAAATGTGGATTTCCTTGAACATGGTTATCTCACATTGGAAACTTAAGAGAACTTATGTGTATATAAGTTCTAGGTGGCAACACTTGGTGGGTCCCAAGAGCAACCCAAGTTTGTAGAAGGGAGAGTTATGGACAAAAAGTGATATTTGGCTCAAACCACCACACATGCTCACACGTCGCCGCCGCCCGCCGTTCGTTCGACATGCCGACTGTGCAGGGCGCGGGGTGGGTCGGGTCGGGTCGGGTCGATTCTAAATATTAGTTTTTGGACAAAATTTACTTGAACTTTTTTTAGAAATTCTTGCTGGAAAATATTTTTTCTGAATAAAATAATTCAAATTTTGTCCAAATTTGAGTTCAAACTTTTTGTCCAACATTGTACCTTTTTTCAGTCTGAAATTCCAACAGATTAACTGGTTTAACAAATTTAAATTGCCATGCGTTATCTGTTCAAAAACAGATTCAAACAGTCCAGCAGTTATCGTATTCAGAATTGAGCTGCAACCTGTTCAATTCTATAATTGTGTCCTGTTCGAATTCGAATGCTTATGCCTTTAAAGCCCATAAAAGCAGACCTATTTCCAACCACGTTTGTGGATTTCCGAATTCATTTTTTCTGCCTTCCTTTGTGCTCTTCTTGCCATACATATTCTACATATTATTTAGGGAGAATTTCTGAGAGTATAGAACATAGGTTAAAGTTCGCCATACAGATTGTTTGGAGTGCTACTACAATCTGTGTAAAGAATCATGAATATCCTAGGAGAATAGACACCCTTTTAATCCATAAGCACTGAAGCGAGCGATCTTTTCTTAACAGACAAGAGATCACACAACTCTCCACTTGATTGTTTTATTATCAGTTGTTTCCAGTAATAAATTTGTAAGAAATTATTTTATTTGTTTGATTTAGTTTCAAGTATTTATTTTAACACAGAAATTGTTTTTTGAACATCAAGAATAATTTAAGAAAAAATCTTGTTTAAAAGAATTTTTCGTTTGTTCCTTTCTTCTTTTTCTTCACTAAATTAATTTTCTAGCTGTACAAAACTAATCATTCTGGTTGGAAAATAAATAGTAGTAATATACTGCTTGAAAACTAGTAGTAATAACTGTTATTTTCATTGACAACTAGTAGTAATAATACTGTAGTCATTAACAATTCAGCATATTGTATTTTTGAAGTGGTTAGAAAAATTGATTTTTAGAAATAATTTATGATTTCATTAATTAAATTCTATTTCGTATTTATAAATTTTGAAGTGTTACAGAAATTCAAATTTCTGTGTAAAATTAATTGTTTAATAAATATTATAATTGACAATAAGAGTTACACATTCTGTTTCTTTTATTTTCACAGAATTAAATTATGTATTTATGGTTTAATTTCTATGTAGTATATAAATTCTAATTATAATTTTTGTTTTATAATATTAGAATTCATGGCAACTGAAACTAACTACAAACAAGTACTGGGTATGGTGGCTATCATTGCTTCCAACTAGTACCAGTTAATCATAGTGAAAAGCCAGAGAAGTTCTAGGAACTGATTTTAAAAAGATGGCAGCAAAAAACTCTTCTATCTACTACTCTAAACCTGGTGCGTTTCCCTATACGTAAATGAACTCCTACTCTGAATGAAGAATGAAACCGACTAGAAGTGGTCTCTATGGTCAATGCCTGGAATATGATGATTTCCTTTGTCGAACTGCATCTTAACGAGCTTGGTAACACATTGTACAATGTCTACAGTCCAATCAAGACGGCAAAGGAACTTTGGGAGTCTTTGGAGAAAAATACCAAGACAGAAGATACTAGCTCAAAGAAATTTTGTGATTAGCAAATTCTTGTGATTTTGTGATAGTTGATTCTAAGACTGTGATCAGCCAAGTTCAAGATCTCCAACTCATTCTATATGGCATCATCTGCAGAAGGCATGTCTCTTAGTGACATCTTCCAAGTTCTAGCCTTAATTGAAAAATCACCACAAGCTCGAAGAATTCACGAACTACCTTGAACAAAAGCGCCAGGAAATAACTTGGAGAATTGATTGTGCATTTGAGGATTGAGAAGGAAAACTGCAATTCTAAGAAGAGGGGCAAGTAAGCATCCAATGGAGTTTAAGGCAAATGTGGTGGAACATGCTCCAAAAGCAAAAACGAAAGTATTTTGGAGAGAGTTCTACACAAGGCTCTAAAGGAGGGGAAACTAAGAAGTACAAGTTCAATTGCAAGATCTGTGACAAAGAGGGAACATCGGGTTCAAAGATTGTCGTAGCAAACATAAAGGCACAAGGAAGATCAAGCAAGAAACCTGCTCAAGCCAATATGATCGAAGTGGACAAATAATTATTTCAATGGTGTATATGACATAAATCTTTCTGTAGTTGTTTTCGAGGCAAACCTGTGTCTGAAATCCTAAAGAATGGTGGGTGACACTGCTGTTACTCACCACATTGTACCGACAAAAAGATTGTTCACATCTTATTCTATAGTGGACAACGGTGAACAACTTTTATGGGCAAACTCCTCGACTTTTAAAGTTGAAGGTCAAGGAAAGATTATTCTGAAGATGACATCTAGAAAGGAACTCACCCTCAACAATGTGCTGCAATGTACCAGACATTTCGCAAGAATCTAGTCTCCGGATTCTTTGTTGAGTAAAAATGGGTTTAAGCTAGTTTGAAAGCGACAAATTTGTACTTACCAAAACGGATGTATGTAGGAAATGTTACATGTTCGATAGCCTTTTCAAAATAAATGTAATGACTATTGTACCCTCAGTTATTAATAATAATGCGCCTTCTTCTTACTTGCTTGGATCTTCAAATTTGTGGCATGGTAGACTAGGACATGCTAATTATGGATCTTTGTGTAGATTAATTAACATTAAATGTTTACCTAAATTTGATATGATTTAAATCATAAATGTGAAATTTTGTTGAGGCAAAATTAACTAAAACTCATTTCATTCAATTGAACAGTAAACGAGCCACTTGAATTAATTCATAGTGACATTTTTTTTTATTAAATCAATTCAAACTGAGGTGGGAAAAAATATTTTGTCACTTTCATAGATGACTATATAGTTATGTTTATTTAATTCAAACCAAAGATGAAGCTTTGGAAACTTTCATTCAATATAAGAATGACTTGAAAATCAACTTGGTAAGAAAACTAAGAAACTTAGAAGTGATAGACGGGGTGAATATGAAATCACCTTTTGGTGAGTTTTGTAAACAACATGGAATAATTCATCAAACCATTGCTCCTTATTCACCTCAACAAAATGGAATTGCTAAAAGGAAAAAGAACTTTAAAAGAAATGATGAATGCATGTTAATAAGTTCTGGATTACTTCAGAACTTGTGGGGAAAAGCAATATTTTCTGCTAATTATATTCTTAATAAAGTACTCCAGAGAAAGTGAATCAAACACCTTATAAAATGTGGCATGGGAGAGTATCATCCTATAAATACCTAAAAGTGTGGGAGTGTTTGGATAAAGTAGCTATTCCTAGTCCTAAAAAGACTAAGATAGGTCCTAAAACTATTGATTGCATATTCATTGGTCTGCCAAGAATAGTAGTGCATATTTGTTCTTGATTCATAAGTCAGAACATTCGAAATGCATGTAAATACTGTTATTGAATCTTGGAATGCATCTTTCTTTAAACACGTGTTCCTAATAAAACTGGGCAAGAGACTAGTACTAATAAAAGATCTTATGATCTATTACCAGTAATGATCAAGAACAAAATCAAGAATAAAAGCAAGAGATAGATCAAATGAGATAGAGGAACCTAAGCATAGTACGTGCTGGAACCTCAAAATCTTTTAGTTCCAAATTTTCTAATTTTTTTGTTCAAAAAATGAGCCTTTAACTTTCGAAGAAGTTATGTCCAGTCCTGAGGCTCCTTTATGGAAAGAAGCTGTAAATAGCGAAGTTAATCCATCCTGCAAAATCACACTTGGAATTGGTGAATTTGCCACCAGGTTGTAAGCCTCTTGGGTACAAGTGGATTTCAAAAGAAAAATGAAAGCGGATGGATCAATTGAACAAATACAAGGCAAGACTTATTGGTCAAAGATATAGACAAAAAGAAGGTCTTGACTACTTTGATACTACTCACCAGTTACTAGCTTAACATCCATTAGAATGCTAATTGTCATTGCATCTTTGTACAATCTAGAAATTCATCAAATGGATGTTAAAACAACTTTCTTAAATTGATGAGTTAGCTGAAGAAATTTACACGGAACAACAAGGATTTCTGTTCCAGGAAAAGAAAAAAAGTGTGTAAATTGTTAAATATTATATAGTTTAAAACAAGCGCCAAAGTAATGAATGAGAAATTTGACAAGACAATGATATCAAATGGATTAAAATTAATGAATGTGACAAATGTGCTTATATTAAAAACCAAAGAACGGTTATGTTATAGTATGTCTTTATATGGATGATATGCTCATCATAGGTAATAATAATGACATGTTTAAAACTACCAAGAAAATGTTGAATAAACATTTTGATATAAAAGACTTGGGATTACTAATGTAATTCCTGGTATGAATTATCAAAACGTCAGAAAGACACGCTTTGTCATAATCACATTACATTGGGAAAATATTTGACAAATTCAACAAAGATGGTGATCATCTTGCTAGAACACCTGTGGATGTATTGGTTTCTTTCTAAAAATGTACAGGAAAAATATTTCTCAATTAGAGTATGCCCAAATTATTGGAACTAATGTACTTGATGAACTGCACTTGCCCGAATATAGCTTATGTAGTAAGTAAATTAGTAGATATACGAGTAATCCAGGAGTAGAACACTGGAAAGTATATAAGGGTCCTAAGATATCTCGATTGACTCGTAACATTGGGCTAAGTTATACTAGACATCCAGCAGTACCTGAAGGATACTATGATGCAAACTGGATATCGATACTAGAGACCTCAAAATCCACCAGTGGCTATGTCTTTACTCTAATGGGGTGGCTGTATCTTTGTAATCTTCTCCAACAGACTTGCATTGCTAGGTCTACTATGGAATCGGAATTCATAACTTTAGATAAGCTGGGGAAGAAGTAGAATGGTGTAGACACCCCATTTTTTGACCACCCTTAAGACTTGGGCACTACTGATGGTTTGCTCGTGTTAAGAGATGTGCAGGGCAAAGAATCAGTTTCTTCGGCTAGAAGAGAGGCAAATCTTTCAAAACACTTTGTTTAGGTTTGAGTTGAAGAAAAGAGGAAAGGAGAGGAGAAAACTTGTTTGGGAGAAGTTCGGCATGAATCCGGGTAGAAGCGAGTCGAGCAGCCCGCGCTGAATCGGGCTTATCTGTCTGTACGCTTGGAGTTTAGCTATGGGGCCACCACCGTCGGAAAGCGTACTTCCGGGGCTTCATTTTGACCACCAGAATCTCTAAAGCCAAGTCCGGGTGGGGGAGATATGATTGGTTGAAGTCGGGCATCATCCCGGTTGGATCGAATCTGCGCGGCTTCACGAAAAGGGCATAACTTTTTGCACAGGAGGAATTTTAATGCAAGGTTTGCGCCATTGGAAAGATAACTTCCGGGGCTTCAATTTGGACACCAACCGGCAGTTTTTGACCTTACCGGCCATCCACCGGCACTATATTTATCCGGCCGGCAATTTATTGTGCCGACCGGCACTTTATTTTGCTGACCGCAGTTTTTGCAAGCCGACGACCTTCCGGAGCATTCTGCAGATTGAGTGGATTCCATCTGTGCCAGCTGAAATGCACAAATTGGTCCCCCACGCACATTGTGTTTTGTTTGCACCTTGTGAGCCTTTGAACCCCCTAACCTTCTAGAAGCTTGAACCTTTTGGCCAAGCTTCTTGGAGAAGCTTGGCCAGCTGTTTTAGCTTCCTCTAGACCTTGCCACCCCCTTGAACCCCTTGGCCCTTTGAAGCTTGTCTTAGAAGCTTAGCATTGCTTATATAAGCACCCCTCCTCCTCCTTTGTTTAGGTTAGAGATTTGAAGCAAAAACCAGACCTAATACATACATATAACATATATATCACCCTCTCTCTCTATTCTCCCTCTCTCTCTACATTTGGGTGTGTTGAGTGACCAAACACCCTTGTTCTGGGCCATCTTCATCAACTCATAGCACAAGGCATCCAACGCCCATTCCAGCAGCTTGAGGCTGTTCTCCAGAGCTTAGGAGCACCTAACTTGGTCCAAGAGGTGCTGGTTCATTGGTCTACAAAGGTGAGTCCTCTTCTTCCCTTTTCTAGCCTATTCTTGCATCATATCTAAGCCATAGTTTCTGGTTATTTGAGCTCCCGGCCAAAACTGAAAGTGGCCTTCTTTTGAGATCATTTTCAGTCTCATTAAGGCTCAACCCTGTTTGAGCCCTCCACCTTGCACTTGCTCATTATCCCTCTAAAATGTCATTTTCTTGCATGATATTTTTAGCTTGTGTGTGATTTGTTTTGGAGCATGTTTGTAAACTGATAATAGGCTTATTTTGAGCCCTCTTCAACATTGAAGAAGGGCTCAACACTGTTTGAGACTTCCATGTTGTACTTCCCTTTATATCCTCTTTTTGTCCCATTTTGTATGCCTTCCAACCCCACTTCTTTCTTCCCTTTTATTTACCTGCTTATGATGGTA
The DNA here is from genome assembly GCF_004153795.1 of Camellia sinensis. Lineage (NCBI taxonomy): Eukaryota > Viridiplantae > Streptophyta > Magnoliopsida > Ericales > Theaceae > Camellia > Camellia sinensis. The sequence goes on from NW_021024851.1 coordinate 1,346,894, forward strand.
GATTAGGGCACATTTATTTTAGCATACCTTATGCTATGCATGCGTGCATTCATGCATTTGTTGACATGCATCAGCTCGGAACATCATGCTAACTGCATTTGTACTTTAATTTCAAAATTGAATACGTGGATCAATTGATTGCATCTCACATTGCCATGCTTAGGTTAGCCGAGCCTACTTCAAGTGCATCCCGTATGTGTTGCATTAGTCAATCTAACTGAACAAACATCATGTTTGCTAACTAGTTTATTATTTTGGCACGGAGTACTAGGTAAGCTTTTATGCTTTAGCATATCGCATGCGTGTGAGTGTTGCCATGACAGTATGATTACCATGAGGCTAGCTGCTTATGTGATATAACTGCTTGAATGCCTATGATGGAGGTTGAATTACCTAAATTGGAATAATGCATTAAAACTGTGAGTTTTAAGCCCACAAGATAGTGCAAAATCATCTTTTCTAAAAGCCCACTTGAGGGTGGCAAAATCTGCATTTTAGCCTACTTCGAGTAGCAAACCATTTTCAAAACAAACATGAAATGTTTTGTTCCAATTTGGGCGATTTGGTCTATACTTGTTGCTGCGGTCGCATACATAGTAATTCTAGGCTAACAATGGTTTAAGAACACATAAAGTTTTCAAAAACGGATATCACGGTTCAGTAGAGGAAGGGCAGGCAAATTTATCGGCTGAGGCTGAGCAAAGTAAGGAAGTGCAGTCTGCCGGTCTTCGGACCTGGCGAAAGGGGGTGCTCATAGCTGACCTTCCCCGATCGTACCCAAGCTCCCGAGCCGAGACAACTCCGGTGATGACGGACATGTGGCCTTCGGCACCGAGTCAGGGTTTCCTAAATTTCCCCATTTTAAAATATTTAGGTGGCGACTCTGTATCTGGCAAAGCAGTCCATGTTTGGCACTACTTTTTCAAAAATCTGTTTCTCAAAACGATTTTCCAGATTTGGACTCTTTGGTTCAGATTAAGAACCGTGACACAAATCGAGTCCGAACTGTAGCATGAGGCCCTCCGCGGGCGCGTCTACAAATGGTTTCGCCACTTCCTTGAAGATATTCCAATGTGGCCAAAACCGGTGCTTGCTATATGTATACATTGTGATAGTCAATCAGCAATTGGTAGAGCACAGGGTCATATGTATAACGGTAAGTCACAACACATTCGTCGTCGACATAACACCGTGAGACAACTACTCTCTAATGAAATTATTTCCATTGAACATGTGAAGTCTAAAGACAACATAGCAGATCCCCTAACCAAAGGGTTACCAAGAGAGTTAGTTGAGAATTCATCGAGAGAAATGGGACTTAAGCCTATTAAATAAGAGTTACCACAATGGTAACCCAACTTAGTTGATTGGAGATCCCAAGATATAGGTTCAAAGGGATAACCGAGTTGTTTATGACTCAAAAGGATCACTGGGGAGTCAAAGCTCTTACCCATTTCTATGATGAAATAGTGATGTCTGCAGCATTTTAGGTTAAGTAATACTTTTAATGATTCTTGTATCTAGGAATACCTAGTGGAGTGTGGTAGGATACTCTTCGTAAGATTCACCTATATTAGTGTGAACTGGGCTGGTTCTATGAGATTTGTAAAGGGCTATAATTCTCTAGAGCACTCATGAAAGACCAGATTGTTCAGGGCCAAAATGAACACAATAGTGAGAACTAAACCGTGTTTGGTGATATACTGTGTGAGTTATATTGTCTTGGTTAACACAAATGGCTAAACAGTTCAAGACATCATGTTCATTGGTTAGCTAATAAATTCGATAGTGTCTTGCAAGGGAAGGTTCAAAGCCAAAAGCTACATATCATTTGTAGAATATTTCCAATTTCTGTACGCTCTATAATTAGATCATGTTGTTGTATTTTCTCTCCGTCAAATTCCATTCATGTGGGGGATTGTTGGAATTATGGTTTTATAAGGTTTATTTTGGGCTAACTTTGAGCCCAAATTTGAGTGGGTCCCACACGTCTTTGAGATGGGTCCAAAGAGGTGACGTGTTTCTTGCCACATGGCAAGTCACACGGTGAAGATAGTTTGTCAAAACTATTTATGAGTGAATGGGAAGTTGATGTTGTTTTTGGGTTCGTGGAATGGACAATTCAAGAAGTAAAATGTGGGTTTCCTTGAAATGGTTATCCCACATTGGAAACTTAAGAGAACTTATGTGTGTATGTAAGTTTTAGGTGGCAACTTGTGAGTTAGGCCCCAAAGGGCAACGCAAGTTTGTAGAAGGGAGGTGTTATGGACAAAGCGACATTTAGCTCAAACCACCACACGTGCGCATCGCCATCACCGTCTGTCCGTTTGGTTGGCTTGCCCGTGCACGGGTGTGGGTTTAGTCAATTCTAATATTAATTTTTGAGCAAAATTTATTTGAATTTTTTTCCGGAAATTCTTACAGGAAAATTATTTTTTTTGAATGAAATTAATTCAAATTTTGTGCCAAATTTGAATTCAAATTTTCTGTTCAACATTGTACCTTTTCTTGTCCAAAATTCCCAATAAATGAAACTGGTTTTAACAGATTTAAACTACCAAACAGTTATCTGTTCAAACAGATTCAAACTGCCAGCTGTTATCTATTCAAAATTTGAACTACACCTGTTCAATTTGAAATTGTGTATTCGGTTTGAATCTCATACCTTTTTGGCCCTATAAAAGTAGACCATTTTCAGTAGTTTGTGGATTTCAAAATTCATTTTTTCTTGCCTTTCTTTGTGCTCTCTTGCATACATATTCTACATATTAGTGTAGGAAAATTTTTGAGAGTATATAACACAGGTTTAGTTCGCCGTACAGATTGTTTGGAGTGTTACTACAATCTGTGTAAAGATTATTATATCCTGGGAAATAGACACCATTTATCTGTAAGCACCGAAGTAGGGCGAATTTGTCTTTAGGATAGAGTATCATACACTCGACTTGATCATTTTATTGTTAAGTTGTTTCGGTAAATAAACTATGTAAGTAATTTATTTTATTTGTTTGATTTAGTTTCAAGTTATTTATTTTACACAGAAGATTGTTCCAACAATACATGGAATGAGACGTTACAAAATAAACAATTCGAATTATCGAAATAAAATCTTAAAAAATATTTAATTAAAATAGAACTATTTTTTTTCTTCACTTTTTTGTGTGTGTGTGTGTGTGATATATATGGAATGAGACGTTACAAAATGAACAATTCAAATTATCAAAATAAAATCCTAAAAAATAGGTAATTAAAATAGAACTATTTCTTCTTTCTCACTTTTCTTTTTCTTCTTTCATTGACTTCACAACTTTTTATTTTTATTTTTTTGAAATGCAATATTTAAAGGCCCATCTCTGTTTCTCTCTAATGGAAATATGGAATCTTGACCCTAAACATCATTGCTGAAGTCGTCCATGAATACAACTTCCCCGTATAATTCTTGTAAATAAAAATATCAATCACATGATTACAATATATATATATTAATAATGAATGAAATCAAATTAAATTAAGTCCTATGTTACATGAATTAATTTTCAGTATATTCTTTTTATCAAAGGGCTATGTATTTAATTAAATTAGGAACATCACAACTCTTATCTTCATATTTATGTCAAGATTCATATTCATAAGGATGTGACGAAAATTTTTAAACACAGTATCACACTACTTAACACACAATTCTTCTTACCTAATCACCATTTAACACACAATCCTTCTTATCTGATCGTGGAACAATGCGTAATATTTATTCACAAAGAAAAAGCAGGAAATACAGGCCTTGTTTGGTTTGTGTTTTCCAAAAAAATTTTAGGAAAAATTCTCTATAAATAAGTTTTCAAAAGTAATCAAACCAAACAAATTTTTTCAAAAAAATTTCCCAAAACTTGTTTGGTTGACAAGTTTTCCAAACAAATCTCTCTCTCACACACATCAAATCAATCACTTTTTTTAAAACTCTCTCGCAAAATAATTTTCCAAAATATCTTTTGAAACAAACCAAACAAAACAATTTTTAATACTTTTTATCTCTAAAACTCATCTCCCAAACTCAAACCACAATGAGCCATCCTTTTTGGAAGGTTGGAATACTTCTTGAAAATGGTGACTGATTTAATTAATTTCTATCCTAGAAGGTCCAATACCCATGATAATAATTCAATATTATTTCTGAGATCTTACCTCATATTACTTGGCTTTTCTAATGCGAAATCACTCACTAGTTGCAATACAAAAATATGAATTAAATAATTACAGATCTGTCATCGATTTCTGTAACTGCATTTATAAGTAGAAAATAGATGTGTTGAGTTAGTAGAACCGAATCAAAAAGAAAAATTCTACTTGTATATAAAATTTATATAAAAAATTACATAAGAATGATGTGCTAATATCATTCTTATAAATAAATTTATTTACGTGAATATTTTTTGAAATATTTTAACCCGATTCACTTACCACCAAATGTCTCTCTGACTTTACACTATCACAATATTCTCTAATTATCCTTTGCGACACACTAAATGTTCATAGACAATAATAATGGCAGTTCTAATAGAGAATGGGAGGGGCTGGTAATATGGTTGGGTAAAGTGGTATTACTAATTGAGAGAAAAAAAAGGGAACAAGAAATGTGAGATAAGAAAATAAATAAATAAATAAAGTATTTAACTTCATAAAGATTCATGTAAATGTTTCTTAAAAACAATATATAAAAAAAAAAATTGCTAAGGCAGTTTGATTTAAAGGTTAATTAACAAAATCCACGATTTGTTATGTGATTAAAACCTTTAGGAGTTGGGATGTAATTTCTCAAATGTGGTAGAGGAATTTGTACTTTTAATAAATCTAACTGATGTATTTATAATTTACCCTTATAATTAAGGATTAATAACGCCAAAATTCATCAACTATTAGCAAATATTACTTTACTCTCTTCATTTATAAATTCGTACATTTTAACCCTCTCAATTATAAAAATGTATTACTTTCATCCCCCTGGACCTCCTTTATACCACTTCCATAAGGGATATATTTGTACGATTTTATAATTGAGGAATCAATATGTACAAATTCATAGATGAGGTAACGTAATACTAACTAATAATTGAAGAATTCGTGATATAATTAATCTAAAAATTAATTAAAAGATGGATGGATACAATAAATTTTTCGAGTCTAGTAGGAGTTTGAAATAAATAAATAATAAAAAAATAAAATAAAATAAGTAAAGGCCTTTTAAAGTGATCTGTGGAGGCGGGCAAATTCTATTTAAAAATGGGAAAATTATCACACAACTATTATAAATTCATGAAAAAATTAAAAATTATTAATATTTATAAATTTTATTACTAATTTATAATTAATTTTTAAAATATGCACTGAATTGTTATTTCTCTTTAAAAAATTCAGGCAAAAAATTCAATTAGTGTTTCTTTATAGTTTTTGAAATTGTAATTTTTATGTTAATTAAAATTGAGAAAATTGTGTAAAAGTCTAATCTAAGGAGGGTATAAGGTATTAGGTCCAATAGATATTTTTTATTAGTGAGATGTCCACTCTTTGTGAGAAGCCTTTTTGTTGGTTTTGAAAACGCCCAATGAATAACATCAGAGTAAAGGGATTATGTGAATGAAATATAGTAAATGATATAAATATTTCTATATCATAAGTAATTCATAGCGAAACGACCTTGGGTCCATTAGATGTACATAATGGAATTGATCATATCACAACAGAATGACCTCGGGTCCAATCATTTACGGCTGTATAATGACCATTCGGTCAACTCATAACAGATAGTTAGACTTATTAGATGTTCAGAACGACCTTGGATCTATCTTATCAAATGTACAAAATGACCTTGAGTCCAATTCAAATATACAAAACAATATTAGGTCCATCATACACATTCTTGTCACATCGATCACATTTAGAGATATCACAATGATTAGACAGATAGAAACTCATTCACTTTTGCAAATTCACAGTTTCAAAAAGTTTACCATAGTAGGATATATAGAAAATAAAATAATTAAGAAAATATCTTTACTAAGATATTACTCACAGTGGTTTGGTTGTTGATTCATCCTTGTGAAGGATCCTACACAATCATAAGACACACACACGTTGAATCACATTGTCTAAATTGGATTTTTTCTTTAAGTTATTCAATTCTCTTAGGCTTCATTATATCCCTATAATTCATTTAGGATGTTCAATTCATGCCTAAGAATGTTCAGAATGGAATGAGAAGGCACATTTGACCAGAATATGTCCTTTCAAACTTTGTTGAAATAGAGCACTTTCCTCAGGCGTAACATTGGACTATCGAGCAGACCACTTGGTTTGCAAAAGTACTTGATGGTCCAAATCTAGGCTCGATGTTCACTCGAGCCAATGTGCAAAATAAAAGGCGATCGCTCGAGCGGTGACTTGGTCACTCGAGCCAACTGTAATTGTCTGCAAAAATACTGAATGCATGCAATGTGCGCTCGAGTGATGGATTGTTCATTCAAGCGGTGAGGTAGAATTTTGGAATTTCCAGAACATAATCGAGATTCAATGCTTGTAATTCAAACACAAACTCTTTCATGGCTTGTAAACCACTTCTCAAAGACTTAAAACTCTTCTATAAACATGGATACACGATCAATTCTTAACCCTCATGGGCAAATTTCATGGATTCAAACTAAAATGATCATGCATGTATGATTAAACTTCAATTCTTTTCCAAAGTTTACAACAACATGCAATTTCTTTTCAAAATCTAGTAAATCAGGGAATTAAGCTTAAAACTCCATAATTCATGAGTGCATGTAAAAGATATCTTCAAAACTCAACATAGATGACATATGTTCAAACTTATGAAACTTTATCAAATTATGCATGCATGTATAAATTGCCTTCGATTCTAACAATTCTAACAATTCTAACTCAATTCTTTCTTTTAAACACATAATCTCTTTGAATTCACAAATTTGATGATTTAAACTCTTGAATTTTTGTTCAAACTCTTACCTAAGGTCTTCAATTACACCTCCACAAGCTAATTCTTGAATTACTTCACACAATTCCACAAGCTACGAGCAAAATTCTCCAAGTTTGACCCTCTCTCTCTCTAAATTGCTCTCACTCTCTCTCTAACTTGTAAAATTTCAGCCAAAATGAAGTATTGAGCTCATCTCTTTAATTATAACCCATATATATACTAATTAGCTTAATTAACCCTAATCAAGGATTAAGGGAATAATCAGGTGTAAGTTTAATTAATTAAAACTTAATATTTTTGAACCGAATCAAATTTTAATCAAAGTTATCATTAGGTTCTAAAATCATGTTGATCACAATAAATTAACCAATTTCGATTTCTGATGCCATTAAGGCCTTCAATTTTCAGATCAAAGCAGAATTCTTAACAGATTTTCTTACAATCAATAGATATAAAGTCAAAAACATATTAGTCACATATTTAGTGCATAAGCATAAGCACAATTAAGGAATTAAAAGCATAATACAGAAAGGGGTTATTACAGTCTTTCCCCTTTTAAGAAGTTTGGTCCTCCAAACTTACATTATCTTGATTCGGAAAGAACCCGGGGTACCTTTGCCTTATTTCATCTTCTTTTTCCCAAGTCGTTTCCATGTCATAGTGTTCCTTCCATTCTACTTTTACCATAGGAATCGATTTGTTCCTTAACTGTTCGACTTGTTGATCGATAATTTGAATTAATTTTTCTTCATAGACCATATCATCATCAAAAGCTATTTGGTGATGGTCAATAACATGGAATGGATCTCGAAGATAGCTCATTAACATTGACACATGAAACACATTGTGCATTTGTTCCATTCCCGGTGGTATAGCAACTCGGTATGAAACCGGACCAAGCCTTTTCAAAATCTAAAATGGTCCAATGTATCAAGGTGATAATTTGCTTTTCTTGCCAAATCTCGATTGACCCTTCATCGGAATTACCTTTATGAATCCATGGTCACCTGTTTCATACTCAAGAGCTCTCTTTTTATGAACTGCCTAGCTCTTTTGTCGACTTTGTGCGGTTTTGAGCCGTTGCTGAATGACTTTAATCTTTTCAGTGGTCGATTGCACACAATTTCAGGTCCAAGCAATCCCCAACTTCAGTCTAACATGTCGGAGACCGACATTTTCTGCCACACAAGGCTTCATATGGTGCCATGCCACTGCTAGAGTGGGAAAAGTTTCCCAACTCCCCTGAAAGTCTAGAGCGCACATTCAGAGCATATTCTTCAAAGTCTGGATAGTTTCTTCTAATTACCAATCAGTTAATTCGGTATTAAACCTCAATTCCGTTACCATGGTTCTTTGAAGACTTTTCCAAAATCTAGACACAAATTTTGGATCTCCATCCGAAATAATGGCTTTCGATACTCCATGCAACCGAACAATTTCATCAATGTAAATTATAGCCAATCTATAAGCATCATAACTAGTTCTCACATATAGGAAATGCACAAATTTAGTCAACCACGATAACCCATATAGAGTTCATACCTCTCGGTGTCCGAGGTAGACGAACAATGAAGTCCATGGTCACGTGCTCCCATTTCCATTCCAGAATACGAAGAGGTTGAAGTAATTTCACCGGCTTTTGATGTCCAACTTTGACTTGCTGACACCGAACACACTTAGACACATATTCTACAATTTCTTTCTTCATGCTGGGCCATCAAAAAGTTTGTTTCAAATCCCGATACATTTTGTTATTGCTCGGATGCATTGCAAATTTAGACTTGTCAGCTTCCTCTAGTACTATCTTCTTTAACTCAGGAATGTTCGAGACACACAATCTTCATTGAAAACTCAACACTTCATTTTCAACACTGAACCCCGATTTCATATTCTTATGCTTAATTTCGTCAATGATCACCAATTGAGCTGAAATGGCTGCTATCAACCTGCCTTGATCATGTAGCACCATAACAATCTCGGTTCTTTCTAAGTCTTGCAATATCCCTTTCTATTCAGTCAAAAAACATGCCAACTTTCCCGTTGACTTTCTACTCAAAGCATCAACTACGTTATTGGCTTTACCTGGATGATATTGAATTTGAAGATCATAGTCTTTAATTGGCTCGAGCCATCTTCTCTGTCGCATATTTAGCTCATTTTGAGTAAAAAGGTACTTCAGACTCTCGTGGTCGATATAGACTTCACATTTTACTCCATACAAATAGTGGCACTAGATTTTCAAGGCAAACATAACTACGACTAATTCCAGATTATGAGCCGAATAGTTCTTTTCATGAGGTTTCAATTGTCGAGAAGCATAAGCTATCGCCTTACCATTCTGCATCAAAACACAATCCAGACCCTTGTAAGAGGCATCACTATAAATGACAAATTTTTTTGTGCCTGAAGGCAATGTTAAAATTGGTGTTGTAGCCAATCTTGTCTTCAGTTCTTGGAATGCAGATTCTCTTTCATTAGTCCATTCAAACGGTTGTCCTTTTCGAGTAAGTTGGGTAAGTGGTATAGCTATCTTTGAAAAGTTCTTTACAAATCTTCTGTAATACCCCGCTAATCTCATGAATGTTTAGACTTCCATCATATTTGTCGGTGTAGGCCAATTCACAATCACCTTAACCTTTTGTGGGTCTACCGAAATTCCATCTCTCTTAATGACATGCCCTAAAAGCACAACTTCATCTAGCCAAAATTCACACTTTTTAGTTTTGCATATAATTTTTTCTCCCCAAGTGTTTTTCAAAACGATTCTTAAATGTTGTTCATGTTCTTCTCTACTCGAATAAATCAGGTTATCATCAATAAATACTATTACAAATTCATGAAGGTAGGATTTAAAAATTCAGTTCATAAGGCCTATAAATGCTGCAGGTGCATTTGTAACCCCAAATGGCATAATCAAAAATTCATAATGTCCATACCTTGTTCGAAATGCAATTTTCTCAACATCTTCAGCTTTCAGCTTCAGTTGATGATACCTAGACCTCAAATCAATTTTCGAAAACACTTGCGAACCCTGTAACTGATCAAATAAATCATCAATACAAGCTAGAGGGTAATTGTTCTTGATCGTTACCGTATTCAACTCTCGATAATCGACGCATAGGCATAAAGTTACATCCTTCTTTTTCATAAACAAAATCGGTGCACCCTAAGGTAAAGTACTCGGTTGGATAAAACCCTCGTCAAGCAAGTCCTGCGGCTGTTCTTTCAATTCCTTCTTTTCAGTAGTTGACATTCTATATGGAGTTTTTGAGATAGTTTGAGTACTGAGTACAACCTCAATTGTGAATTCAATTTCTCTGTCAACTAACTCCCATGACAATTCTTCTAGAAACACATCCACAAATTCCCTAACAACAGAAATATCATCTAACATAATGTTCATAGATTAATCAGTCATTATACTACACAAATAACCCCAACATCCCTTCTTAAGGAGTTTGCATGCTTTCATTGCTGAAATCACGTAAGGCGGAGCTACTACACCATTACCCACAAATACAACTTCATCATGTCTAGGAGGTCTTAATAAAACCCGTTTCGTCACACAATCAACAGTAGCACAATATTTAGACAACCAATCCATCCCCAAAATCACATCAAAATGCCAAATGTCAAGAGGTAACAAATCTACAAATAATGTAGCATCTCCAACTTGTATTTCACAAGCATGATATATAGATGAACATAGAACAGATTCCCCAAATAGAGCAGATAAACACAACAGATATGGCAATGATTCCATGGGTCTACTCAGTCTAGATGCAAATGCAGTAGATACAAAGGAATGTATGGAGCCCAAATCAATTAGCACATAAGTATCTTGGTTACAAATAGATGGGGTACTTGAGAAAACGGCTTTAGTATTTCATGTATCACCTAGGGCGAGTGCAAAAACTCTTCCTTACCTCAGTGTGTCTCTTGTGGCAGTGGGTCTTGCAACGTTTCTTGGCGTTGGGATAGATCCAGCCGAACTAGCAGCTGGCTTTCCACTCCTTTGTTCATTTTTGGGACAATCTCTAACCATATGTCCGGTTTTGCCACATCGAAAACATGCCCCAGAAGAGTGATAACAAACTCCCTAGTGTCTCTTATCGCGCACACTACAGGTTGGTGCAGAATCTCTTGTCGAATTGAAGGTACTAGATGCTCCCTGGTTTTGCTTCTTTGAATATAATGATCCTTTATTCGAAAAAGAACCATGCCTCTTTTCTCTCCATTCAAAGGGTCGGTTATGGGATGCCAAATTCACCTAAGATATTAAATCTCGCTCAAGAACATCCACTTATTTTGGCAGTTTCAAAACATTTACTTTTTCTAAAATTGCATTCCACAATCCACCCTTAAACTTTCTCACTTTTTTATAATCAGTGTTGACCATGTGTGGTGCAAACCCTCCTAACTTTGTGAACTTTGCTTCATATTCAGCTATTGTCATGTTGCCCTACTTAAGTCCCTCAAATTCTGACACTTTTCGGTCATGGACGCACTGTGGAAAATATTTCTCATAAAATATTTCAACGAACTGTGCCCAGCCAATCCCTTTATTGTCTTCTCAGATTAGCATCCAACATCTTCTGGCTTCATTCTCTAAAGTGAATGCAACCAACTGAACATTTATGTCTCGGCACACGGAAACACTTCAAATAATTTCTGTGTTCTAAGAACCCAAGCTTCAACTTTCAACGGGTCCACTCCCCCATGAAACAATGATAGTTCATCTTCTTAAATTTTTTGGTAAATGCAATTGTACGGTCATCAGTCTAATAGTTCTGTACAGGTGGTACTGGCATTGGCGGAGGTGGGGGTGGCTGTAGCCTCAATGCCTCAGACATATTAGGGATCATTCTTTCCATTCTGCCCAGTCGAGCCATAGTTAACTCTTCTATCTCATCAGCTTTTATTCTCACCATTATCTATATAAACTTGCATTATAATAGGCACAGAAATTGCACATATACACATATAGGCACAACAGTTCATGTTCCAAATATTCACATATTCTCAATGTACATAGACAGATTCTTATCAGATGGATGCGCCTTAAGTCTTTTCTAAACACCTTATTGCTTATTTGGCCAAGTGTGTGAGTTATTAACCCGTGCTCTGATGCTATTCTGTCATGACCCGAACCCGCCCCTAGAGGTTTAGATCATAACTGACCAGTAATCATGAGATCACCAATAGCCTCAAACAGAAATCTAATCATATTTAATTATATAGGGCTAGAAGTGGAAGCATAATTATAAAATTTTATCCAATGAGCTGTGCATAAATGGCATAAACAGAACTTCTCATATATTAATAACCCACACTCATACAGACATAATAAGATTTCAAATGGTTAAGATCTTTCGAAACATCATTGTCGTACAAAACCAAAACTTATATACAGAAACGATCGAGTATGACAAACAAAAGAAAGAAACAAAAAATTAAAAGATCAAAGAAACAAAAGCCTCGATTGTAAGGCGCTCATAACAGACTTCACAAAACTTGGTTTGCTTTACAAGTTCACTAAGGCTGGGTTTGGAAATCCCGCTACTCACTTACATACATATAAATACAGAGTGAGCTAATGCTCAATGAATAACATTATAGTAAAGGTGTTATGTGAATGAGATCTTGTAAATATTTCTATGTCATAAGCAATTCATAACATAATGACCTTTGGTCCAACAGAACAACCTTAGGTTCATCAGATGTACAGAATGGAATTGATCATATCATAACAAAACAACCTCGGGTCCAGTCATTTGCAGCTGTATAATAACTATTCAGTCAACTCATAATAGATAATCAAACTTGTCAGATGTTCAGAACGACCTTGCGTCCATCATATCAAATGTACAAAATGACCTTGGGTCCAATTCAGATATACATAACGACCTTAGGCCCATCTTGCACATTCGTGTCACATCGATCACATTTAGAGATATCACAATGATTAGACAGATAGAAAGTTATTCACTTTTGCAAATTTACAATTTTAGCAAGTTTACCACAGTAGGATATATAGAAAATATTAAGAAAATACCTTTACTAAGTTATTACTTAGTGTGGTTTGTTTGTTGATTCGTCCTTGCGAACGATCCTACACAATCATAACACACACACACGTTGATCACATTGTCTAAATTGGATTGTTCTTTAATTTATTCAATTCTCCTAGGCTTCATTCTGTCTCTTTAATTCATTTAGGATGTTTAATTCATGCCTAAGAACGTTTAGAATGGAATAAGAAGGCACATTTGACCAGAATATATCTTTTTAAACTTTACTGAAACAGAGCACTTCGCTCAAGTGCAACATTGGTCGCTCGAGCAGACTACTTGGTTTGCAAAAGTATTGGATGGTCCGAATCTAGGCTCGATGTTCGCTTGAGCCAAGCTGCAAAATAAAAGGCAGTTGTTCGAGCAGTGACTTGGTTGCTTAAGGTAACTGCAATTGTCTGCAAAAATACTAAATGCATGCAATATGTGCTCAAGCGACGAATTGTTCACTCGAGCGGTGAGGTAGAATTATGGAATTTTCATAACAGAGTCGAGCTTCAAACCTTGCAATCCAAACACAAACTCTTGCATGGATTGTAAACCACTTCTCAAATACTTAAAACTCTTCTATAAACATGGATACAAGATCAATTCTCAACCCTCATGGGCAAAGTTCATGGATTCAAACTCAAATGATTATGCATGTATGATTAAACTTTAATTCTTTTCCAAAGTTTACAAAAACATGTAATTTTTTTTCAAAATCTTGTAAATCATGGAATTAAGCTCTAAAACTTCATAATTCATTAGTGCATGTAAAAGATAGCTTCAAAACTCAACATAGATGACATGAATCATGGTCAAACATATGAAACTGTATCAAATTATGCATGTATGTATAAATTGACTTTGATTGTAACAATTCTGGCTCAATTCTTTCTTTTAAACATATAATCTCTTTGAATTCACATATTTGATGATTTAAACTCTTGAATTATGGTTCAAACTCTTGCCTAAGTTTTTCAATTACACCTCCACAAGCTAATTCTTGAGTTACTTCTCACAATTCCACAAGCTACAAGCAAAATTCTCCAAGTTTGAGCCCCTCTCTCTCTCTCTCTCTCTCTCTCTCTCTCTCTCTCTCTCTCTCTAACTTGTAAAATTTTAGCCAGAATGAAGTATTGAGCTCATCTCCTTAATTATAACCCATATATATACTAATTGGCTTAATTAACCCTAATCAAGGATTAAGGGAATAATTACTTTTAAGTTTAATTAATTAAAACCTAATATTTTTGAACATAATCAAATTTTAATCAAAGTTTTCATTAGGCTCTAAAAATCATGTTGATCATAACAAATTAACCAATTTCGGTTTCTGACGCCATTAAGGCCTTCAATTTTTAGATCAAAGTAGAATTCTTAACAGATTTTCCTACGATCAACGAATATAAAGTCAAAAACATATTTATCACTCAAATACAGACACTTAGCATATAAGCACATGCACAATTATGGAATTAAAAGCATAATATAAAACGGGGTTGTCATAGTGTGGACTTGTGGTGTTGTGAAATAATATAAATGTTTTATATGTAAGATGTTATGTTGATTTGGTGAGGGACCTATTGTGTGGAAAGTCGAACCTTAGAGACATGATCATTTGTTGAATAACCTTGAAAAGTCCGACTGGAAGCATGTTCGGTCAGCGTGGCTTTGAATAAAAAATTCTAGGCAAATTTTGTGGGAATGAATAGGTTACCTTACCAATGTCCTTGTATGATTGTATGTCTCATGGTTGATTATATATGATGCTATGTTCTAAGTTAGTCAATATTTATCCAAGTGTTACTAACCTTTGTCTTGTGTCTTTAGGAAAGGATGGTGAAAGGTACGAATGAAGTGGACATTGAATCTTTGTCAGAGCGATTAGATAAAGTAGAAAAAGTGCTAGAAAATATGATGAAAGCTATGCAATCATGTCATGACAAACTATAAGATCGAAAGATAAAGTTAAATGTGAAATCAACAAAGGGACCAAAGAATATGTTTGAGAATTTTGTAGTAGGAGAGGCAAGCAATCCTAAGCAAGGTCATAAAAAAAGTAAACCTACCCCCAACATATCCAACGTGTCTTAAGCCTCATAGGCAATTGTGTCATCGACACATGGGAGCGTGTTTTATATGTGGAGAAATGAGGCATCGAGTGAAAGATTGTCCAAAAATCAAAGGTGTCACAAGTCACTCAATTAGATTGAAGGTTAGTACTTAATGAAGATGTCAATGAGAAAATGTTTAGTATATGCAAGAAGTCTTGAGTTAGGATTTGTTGTATTTGCATTTGTCTTATTCAATTATTGGGAAATTAGAATTCATTAGCTTACACAATTGGGAACTGACCCAAAATTGTTAGAATTAGAAAAATGTAAGCAAGACTTAAAAAAATTGTTTGATGCGGAATGATAAGTGAGGGTTTTGCGTTTGTTTTGGTTTTGTCGAGATTGTTCAATCTGATTAATTCATATGCTTTTGGAAATATGTTTGAATAAGAGGAGAGTTGTACTCCACTTTAGTAGACTCATGCCTGTATGAATTAAATAAGAATGACCCAATTTATTAGAATCATATCTTCATTAGTATTCCTTAAGAACATCAGAAGAGGACTATTTTTATTTACTCAAGCTGTGAATCTAAATGGATTGTCTATCAGAAAACATAGTAACTTTCACATATGAATAATGGTTAAATTGGAAATATGTTAAGTTTTGCTCTGATCTGTATGTCTGTCAGAAGCTATTGGGATGCAGCCCGTTATCTGTTCAAAGATTCTATGAATTTCTACAAGGAATGCTTTTGTTATGGATCTGATGTGCTTCTGTTCCGAATTACTTTTGCTATTTTGTGAACAAGATGCCTATATGAAATTGAGACCATCAATATGTAATAATATTTCTATGCAGTCCAAAAATTATTGTCATAGATTGACATGTGAAACTTTATTTGGGGATACTACATCGTATGTATATGACTCAGTGCCTTTGGACATGAACTAATATGATGTAATTTTGAGGAAACTATACACATTGTGTAAACATTACTCATATGCCTAAGTGAAAAGATTTTGACCTCCGGGACAAAATGACCTTTCTTTGGAAATAATTGAATAGTTTTTCAATTTATTTAAGGTTGTTAATAAAGGCTTCTGAATTACATATGAATGAATGCCAAGATTATTATTGTCAATGGAATTGAAAGTCCAAGAATTTGAGTTTGTTATTAATGTTTCATTGAGTACAATAGCTTTTGATAACAGTATATGATTTGCTTCCGATGTAAGTGCCATAAGTTTGGAGAACCAAACTTTCTAAGGGGGAGAGATTGTAATAACCACATCATACACATTATTCATAATTATTTAATTATGTGATTTTGGATATTAATTTGCATAGTGAAGATTTGATTATGGAATTTATTAGCATATCATGTGCCTAATTTGAGTATGTGTAATATGCGTTAGATTGAAGAATTTAATCAGTTTAAATTGAGAGCCTAAATGGCTTAAGGAAATATAATTGATGAACTTAGTTAGTTTACTTTTATGTATTGAACCATATGGAAGTTTAATTGAATATTTGATTTAGTTTAGTAAAAACTTGTTTTGGTTAAAATAAGCCCAATTGGAATTAAATAAGTCATGTGGGTTTATGATTATTTTGAATTTTACTCGCTTTTGTAATTTATTGGTTGTAATCTAGTTTCTTATCAGAAATTGAAAGTTTTAATCATTTGAGAAATCATAATTAATAACATTAATTGAATCAGTTTAATGTGTAGAACGATATTGCCATTTACTTAAAAAATCTGATTCAGAATAATAAAATTAAATATGTTTAATTGGGCCTTAATTGCAATTAATTTGACCAAGTAAGTTATGTACTAATCATGATGAATTAAGTTTAAGTGTGATTTAATTAAGAGAATACATAATTAGTGCAATAGAAATTGAAGAAGAAAAAGGAAGACTAACTAATAATCATCTCTAATTTCTGTAGATTAAAGTTCTAGGTAAGGATTCTAAGCCTAAATTATGTAGAAACCCTTTATGCGTCATGAATTGAAAGAGTTATTAAACTAATCTCATGAATTATGTAAGAAATTGGGTTTGAAATAAGAATCTAAGTTAGAGCCATGATTGATGAAGATTAATTAGAATTTCATGATTTTGTTTTGGATTTTGAAGTTTGATGCATGAAAGCTTTTATATTGCATAATGTTGCAAAAGATTTCAGAAAATTAATAGAATTACATGTTTAATCTCATGTTTTGTTCTTCAAAGAGAAAGAGTTTGGAAATCTTTGCATGTATGGGATTTTAATTCAAGTTTTGGAAAATTGATGAAGTTTTGGGAAAATGGTTTATAAAAGATAATGAAATTATGTTTTTCAAAGTATTTTCATGTTTTTGAGTAAGCCATGCATGAACCCAAGTTTTGAAAATGTGTTTGATGCCATTTTTGCTTCATTTCAAAGCCCAGAATTTTACAGACCGCTCAAGCGGTATAGTCACTGCTTGAGTGCACATAGCAAACATCTAGTATTTCCGCAGACAGGATAGTTCCCTCGAGCAACTAAAGGTCCGCTCGAGCAATCAGACTTATTTCAGCATGTTTTGGGAAATTGCACGTTGTTCTTATTTTCGTCCTCATCTCTTTCTGAGCATTCCTAGGCATGATTATGGCTCATTTAGGATTAATAAGCTAAGAGCCAACATATGTTAATTAGTAAAAAAATCAAAGTAAGAATTCGGTTTATTTGAGAAGAAAGATTAAGAGAAGTAAGATTCGATCAAGAGAATAATATAATGTTTTGATGTGTATGTTTGTGTGCTATGTGTAGGTTGGACATCGGAGGAGTAATATTCGAGTCAAACCTACGGTGAATAATGTCTTTGTAAAGTTTTTTTGGTATAAATGATTTGACAATGCTATAACATGAGAAGTTTTATGAAATCTATGTCATTATGAAATGTTCCAATATGGTAAGTGTTCTGATACAAGTATTTTTTTGAAATGATAAGATATGATATGATAAGCTTTTTCAAAATTATGTTCTTAAGTGTTTACTTTGAAATGTTATGAACTGTTATGTTTTCTAAAATTATGTTTTGTTATGAATAAATGTGTTTTCCATTTGATAATTTATTGTGACATCCTTAAATGAATTCTTTGTGAATAATATGTTGGACCTGAGGTCGTTCTATCTTATCTGTTATAAGTTGGATTAGAGGTCATTCTATACAGCTGTTATATATATTGGACCAGAGGTCATTCTGCAATGAGTTGGACCAGAGATTGCTTTGTACAACTATTAAATATATATTGGACCAGAGGTTGTTCTACCATGAATTAGACTAGAGGTCGTTCCGCTATGTATTGGACTAGAGGTTGTTCTGCTAAGTAATAGACCAGAGGTCATTCTCTCAAGTTTAAATATGTTTAATGCTATTGGGAATTATCCCATCACCTGATAATCTTTGAAAGGTTTGATAAGTTTCTGAATAGTATGCCTCTGAACGACGTAATGTGTGTAATTATAAAAGGGTTTATGAAGTTTACATATTTCATATTTGTGAACAATGTTTATGATGAGTGTTTATTTATTTATTTATTTTTATAAATCTGGAACTCATTCGTTAACCCTTTACATTGATATTACTTATTAGGCTTCTAGCTCACCCTCTTTCCTTATGTATGTAGGTGAGCATCTGAAAGTTCAGCATTAGAGTTTGCTTTGGAGTCAACTATTCTGCCAAGCCACCCAAAGATGTGTCTCTGTGTTGAGGCCTAAGCTTTTGCTTTTGGTTAAGCTTAGTTTTGTCAAGTTTTATTAAGTCAAATGTATGATCTTAGGATGTATAAGATAATTGTATGTATAAATTATATGTTTCTGTTGACATATTCATTTCATTTGAGGCAATGAAAATAAGATTTATCAATGGATGTAGACAATGACGACCCCACCACGTATAATAATTAGTATTTAATTAATTAAGGTGATTATTCTAATTTAATCTGGGATTTATAAAAATTGTGAAGACTGATTCGTATATGATTCTATTGAGGTTTAAAATTATGGAGATTGATTCGTTTGTGATTTGATTAAGGATTTATTTTGGAATTAGAAATTGAAAGCCTAAATGGCTTAAGAATGTGAAGTTGATGAGTTGAATCGGTTTAATTTCAAGTATTGGGCCATATGAGAGTTTAATTAAATATTCGATTCAATTTTGTAAAAATTGAGATTTGATTAATTGGGCCTGAATTGGAGTTAATTAAGTCATGAGGATTGGGAATTAAGATTATTATGAATTAAATTTACTTATGAAGTGTCCAATTTGAGTATGTAATTTATTAATAGAAATTTTGAGTTTGAATTGAAGGCCTTAATGATTTGAAAAACCAAAATTGATTATGGTAATAAGTCTAATTTGATATTTAGAGCCTTTTGGGGGTTTGATTAAAAATCTGATTCAGATTCGTAAATTCGGAATGATTAAGTTAAGTCTTAATTGGGTTAATTAAGTTGTGTGGTAATCATAATTAATTAGGACTAAGTGAAATCAGTATAAATTAAGAATGATTAAATTAAGAATTAATTTAAAGTAATTTGATTTGAGACTAAACATAATTAATTAAGCCTAATTATGAGTCATTGGCAATTAATCTATTATATCCAATTAAATATAAAATATATAGAAAGAATGAGAGCATTCTAGAATCTTTGATTAAAAAAAAAAGAAAAAGGAAGAAATGAAATTAAAAAAAAAAAAAAAGGAGATGTAAGTGTGCTGGGCTGGAGAAAACTGTACGGGAGAGAAAGAGAGAGAGTTCAAGAAGAAAGGAAGAAGAAGAGAAGAAGGGGGTTTTGAAGAACACTAAGATTCAAGTTAAAAATTGTGAAAAAATCATCTTAAGGTAAGAAATTCCATTCTCTTTCTAGTATTATTTAAATAATCTAGACAAAAATTGATTCGAGGTGGATTTTGAGAGGATTATTTGAAGAAACTCAGAGTTGAGATGAGTTTCAAGAAAGTTTCAGGGAGAGTATGTTTTAAATCAATTAATCTCCAAATTCCTTATAGATGAATGTTCTCCTAAAGATTATAAATCTTCTATACATGAATTAAACATATAAATTTGAAATTGAGGGTTAATTTAAGAAGATGATAATTAAATTAGAGCAATTCAAGAATTAAATTATGATTTGATTTTGAATATAGAAAATTAGTTAGTTTTAATCTTAATTTCATAAATGCAAATACTTTCTGAAGAGTCATATAACTTCAATTTCACGATTTAAAGGAAAATAGAAAAAAGTTAGAAATTAATTTCATGTAAATTAAAAGAAATTAGTAAAAGGGTGAAGAAATTGAATTAGATTCAAAATTATAGAAGTTAATTTGAAAATTAACCATTTTGGGTTTGAATTTATTTGTCTTACATGAAATTGACTTTCAATTGCATGTGCAAATTTTCAAGAGTTTTGGAAGTTTAATTAATGTTTTAGAATTTATGATTTTGAAACTGGGTTTGATATGAAGAAAATGAATTAAATCTAAATTTGGACAATTAAGAAATAAATTATAATTTGAGTTTGCCAAATCAAAGAGGTTTGTATTAGAAATTGAAAATTAGTCATGGGTTCATGTTCATTAATAAAATTACATGTTTAAAATTGAGTCATGCATGAGCTTAAGCTTTGAAATGAAGATTAATAAGCTATTAATCAACATAAATTAGTTGGTTAAAGAATAAGTTATTGATTTAGTAATAATTAATTAAGAAGCCAAGTAAGAAACCTGTCTATTTGGAAAAGAAAGATCTAGTAATGGAATAATATGTGAAATGAGAACTCGGTTTCTTTGAGTAAGAAAGAATAAGCGTAGTAGAACTTCGGATTACTTAGATAGAAAATGAGAAGAGAAATTAAGTTTGATCAAGGAAGTGATATTATGTTTCAACGTGTTTCTGTTATGTGTTGTGTAGGTCATGCGCTACGGTCCGTTTGATCTGTCTCTGGAGCTATGTGTGAGTAACAACCTTGTAAAGATATGTTTGAATTATACGTATTTTCTGAATTATAAAATGTTATGTTTCTAAAATGATACTTTCTGACTGATTGAATGATTGTCCTATTTTATGAACTGTATCCGTGGTATCCATAGCATCTATTACTGCTACTGTTTACTGTTACTGTTATAGAGATCTCTGTTAGTTCAAATTCTTGGAACTTCTAGTTACTGTACTAATGGCCATCATTTATGATTGTTCGGTCTTCATGACCTACTGTATTGTTCTAATATTTGATGTACCACGTATGACTACTTTGATTTCAGTATGAATCTGATAAGTTTATGATTCTAATTTGAGAACTGATTTATTGTTGAAATTGATTGATTTTAATTACAATAAGGACATCATTCATTACCTCTTTACGTAGTTATTATTCGTTGGGCTCCAACTCACTGTATTATTTATGTATGTAGGTGAGCAAGTGTGTGACCAGGCTTAGAGGGGTTTGCCTGGAATCTATTCTTGTCAACCAACCTATATGCCTCCCGTGGAGGTTTCGGATATGCCAAGTGGTCAAGACTGTGATTAAAATTTAAGTTTTTGTTTATTCTGTATATATGATGACGCATGAATGATGTGATAATATATGTATATAAAAATTTTAAATATTTTTTGTCTCATGTGAGTCTCCACAGCTCAATGGACGATATATGTTTGTATTTTGCTTCCGCTAGCCTCTAATATTATGTATCTGTTTAAGAGGCCTTTGGTAATATTGGGATTACTGGCCGGTCACGATGCTAAACCTATAGGGGTGGGTTTGGGTAATGACAGAGTAATATTAGAGCACGAGTTAATATCTCATACACTGAATGTCTAGCATGTATTTAAGTTACATGCATCTAGTAAGTGATATGTTATGCATTCAGAAAATATATATGTATTTGTTTAATAGGCTAAATATGAGATTAAGAATTAATAAGTGTTGTTATTATGGAACTTTGATGTTATGGTAAAAAAAAAAAAAAAATCAGAATCTTGACTAGAATATTGGTAAGTACAAGTATATTGATTTGTGGGATTATGGAATCACACGTAATTAGAATCTTTGATGGGAGCCACGAAAGTTATATGGTTTATACATGAAATCAGATTATGGGAATAGTTGGGAAACTGAGATAATTAATGATTAGTGAAGTGTGTGGAACTATTGTGATTGTATCTATTTAAGAGGCCTTCGGTAATCTTAGGTTTACTGGTCGGTCATGATGCTAAACCTATGGGAGCGGGTTTGGGTTTTGACATAGACCGTTCATAGGGGTGGATGGTTGTCACTTGAAGGATCCTTATGGTGGAGTGCTAATTTCAGCAGTTGCTCTAGATGAGAATAATGGGTTGTTTTCACTAGCATTAGGAGTAGTGAAGTATGAATGTAAGGAGAGTTGGACATTTGTCTGAGAACATTTAAGAACAATACTTAGTGATGCATCGTCCACTAGGCTTTGGATCATCATGTCTGATGGACAAAAAGGTCTTGACAAAATTGTTAGTGAAATTCTACCAGAGGTTAGATATAGAATATGTTGTATGTATTTGTTTAACAACAACTTTAGGGCTAAATTTCCTAGAGTGATCTTGAGGAAGAAATTTACAATTCTAACAATGTTAGAGAGCATAAGATGTAACTTATTGGGCAAGTTTCAAATAAGGTATCAAAAAGCATTGCAATGGCAGTCCAATGTAACTTTGAACATTAAAAAAAGGCTTGATAAGAACTTATATGAGTCAAGAAAGTGCAAAGTAGAGTATGCAGCAGATCATGAGTATGAGATTAGGGACAACGAGGAGTAAGACACATTGTGCATCTAGGTAGGATGAGCTGTGTATGTAGAGAGTGGGAGATCTTTAGGATTCCATCCATACATGCTATGGTTGCTATCTCGCATAGCAGAATGAATGTGGAAGATTTTGTTCGCCTCTATTTCTCAAAGCAAAACTATTTGATGACCAATGGTGGGATTATATATCTAATATTAGGCCAAACTACGTGGACACTGATAGATGATGAGCCTTTATAGCCACTACCTCTCAAAAGATTAGTAGGAATGAGCCTCTAGCAGACACAAGTCAGGCCAAGTGGTCTCATACTTTGAAATGCAGTTGGTGCAAGGAATTTGGGCACAATAAGAGGACATGTCAAATTGGTCCAGTCAAGGATGGAACAAGTACTAGAGGCATGGGTTCTTCATCTGCGAGAGGAGGCACTTCATCTGGGAGAGGTAGAGGTAGAGGTAGAACTTCATCTAGAAAGGATACTTCATCTAGAAGAGGCATTTTAGCTGAGATAGGTACTTCATCTGGTAAAGGCAACTCTGGCAAGGGCAGGGTAGGGGTAGGAGCAAGAATACACATCTAAGCATCTTTAGTTTTCTTTGCCTATGCATTTTTATTTATGACTTGTGTATTTATGTACTAATTTTGGTTTGGAATTTATGCACTACCTTTGGTTTGCAACTCAAGAGATTCCAAGAATGAGCCCTTCAATGCCTACTCAGTGTGTGACATAAGTCACAAGAACGTAAAGTTAGTTTGGATTTTGTTCACTTCATATTTTATTTAGATGGTAAGGGTTCAAAACTAAGTTCTTTTTGTTTTTGTTTTGTTTTTTTTGTTTTTTGTTTTTTTTTTCCAGATAACTTGACTACTTAATGATGGTTTTTGGGTACATATGTTGGACAATGAATAGGTACAGAACAGATCGTGCATAGTGCTTAACTGAACTATAGGATGATGCACCCACTTTTGTTTTTTGTTGTGGCGATCTTGATCATACTTTTGTGTATGAAGATATAGAGACATGGGCACTGTTTTGTTTAATTGTGAGGCATTGATTACTTCTTTTTTTGGGATGCAACTATGAAGCATTTATACAAATTTTGGGGGGATGTAACTATGAAGTAACTATGAACTAACTATGAAGTATTGATCTTTGAACTTGTTTATGTATGTATGAAGCACACATATTTGGGACTCATATTTTGGGATTTGTCATGCTTTCATTCCACAAAAACTAGCACAAACTTGTTGTCTTAAACTTAAATAGACAAGCTTTATATATTTCATTCCACAAAAACTAGCACAAACTTGTTGTCTTAAACTTAAATAGACAAGCTTTATATATTTCATTCAACAAAACTAGCACAAGTTTGTCATAGTTGGATATACTTGCATTACATTTAAATAAAACAAACTTTACATATGATGAGTAGGTTACTTCATAGTAACAACAAACATGGCAAACGAACTTATGACCAAACTTATGATTATCAGTAGCTTCATATATCCTTGGTTGTCTTCAAGTACTTGAACTCTTGTATGCACATCTTTGAAATTTTTTCCTTAAGATAATGGTCTTTCAAGAGTATCAGTAGCTTCACCAGTTGAGTTAACAGGTTTGCACCAATTCCAGAATTTGCATTTTCCTTTTGAACAAACATAATACAACTTTCCTTTGTTTCTTTCAGATCTTGTCACCTTGATAGCTGCCTTATGACCACAAACACATGTTTTGTTTCTATATTTCAGTATGTTAGTTCCATTGTTTGAGGATGACATATCGTGCATGGACATTAAAAAAAAAAAAAAAAGTGTGTTTGGTTTGAGTTTTTTGAATTAAGTTTTCTGAAAACTCAGTTTTTTGATTTTCGTGTTTTTTTATTTTTAATGAATATTTTTAAAATTTTAAACATTTTTTTAACTTTTTTAGATGCACCTTACTTAGATGTATCTAAAAAGTTAAAAAAAAATTGTGAAAAAATATTTTAAAAATTTAATAAATACATAAAAATACAAAAAATGTACTGAATTCTCGTATTTTTTTTGTATTTTTGGTATTTAGTGAATTTTTAAAAGTTTTTTTCACAATTTTTTTACTTTTTAGGTATATTTATGTTAGGTATGTCTAAAAAGTAAAAAAAAATGCTTAAAATATTAAAAAAATTCAGTAAAAATAAAAAAAAAACGAAAAATAAGAAAGTAGAATTTTTTGAAAAGTGCTTTTGAAAAAACACAACCAAGCAAGCTGAAACAATTCAAAAAATTAAAAATATATATAGTTCACAAAAAAAAAAATACAAAAAACTAGTAAAGAGAGAGAGAGAGAGAGAGAGAGAGAGAGAGTTTACAGGTACTGAAAAATTGGAGAGAAATTGTTACAATGGTGTGTATTATTTTATAAGTGATGTAAAGGGTATTTTGAGCATTTATGTGTTTATTGCGGCTAATGTCTCTCTTTCTAGTTACTTTTGTAA
Organism: Camellia sinensis; assembly: GCF_004153795.1. Taxonomy (NCBI): domain Eukaryota; kingdom Viridiplantae; phylum Streptophyta; class Magnoliopsida; order Ericales; family Theaceae; genus Camellia; species Camellia sinensis. The sequence continues at coordinate 1,372,277 of NW_021024851.1, forward strand.
CATGCTTCTAACAAAAGGGGAAATCTTATTATTATTTTCAAAAGTAAGGAAAGTTAGTGTAATTTTTTAAATCACATGCAAGGTATCTGCAATTATGGTAAACATTAGAGGAGATAAGTGTAATTTACTCTTTTTTTTTTTCTTTTTTTTTTCAAACACTAATATGTTATTTGCCTAATCAATTACAATAAGTTTGGAAACTCAGACTTATCCACCCAGATTTTTCTAGATAAGTGATTGTATAGTGTGAGATTTATATATAGAATAAATCTAAATTATAAAATGATAATTATGAATAATCTTTAAATAGTTAAATTTAAGTTGGTAGTATTATTAAGGTGTGGGTTTAGTTGATGATTTGGATAGCCAAGATTCCGTTTGGTTTAATTTTAGAATCATGATTTGAGTATGGAGTTAGAATTTAAGTGTGAAGTTGCGAGTTGAGTATTGAAAAGAGAAAATTTGTTTGATTATGAATTTTGAAAAAAGTTTTAAGTTTTGAAAAGAGTTTTGAATTATATTTTGAGTTTTGAGTTTTTGAATTTTGAATTGTATTTTAAAATTTTTTGAATTTATGTTTTTAAAATATTTAAATAAGTTTCAGAAAATTTTATTATTTTTATTTTAAATGTATGATTTTTCTATTAAATATTTTTTTAATTTTTTTAATTTTAAATATTTAATTTTATTTTTTAAATATTTTATTTTTTAAAATATTTTAAACTCAAACACAACTCCACCCTCAAATCATATATAGCGATTCTGGTTTAGACTCGACACATTTGGTGTTCTAGACTCAAGTTTCATGGTTCTGTATTGTTGTTCTTGTATTATTCTTCTTTTCCCTCCTTGAGTTTGGTTATTGGGATGTATTGGTTGTGTTTGGAACAGGTTAACGTTGTTGCCAAGAATTTTGCCTCTATGTTTGAGCGGCACTTCTTGCACTTAAGCGTCCTTTGCGAACTCTTAGTGCTTTTGCAAGTCTACAAAATTACTGGGAGAGTGCATTCTGCGCTTGAGCAGTTATTCCTGCGCTCAACCGGTAAGCATTTGTTTGTAAAATTACTGGAAGTGTGTATTCTATGCTCGAACGTCACTTACTGCGCTCGAGCAGTGACGCCCTTTTTTATTGTGTCTTGGCGCTCAAGCATCACTTCTTAAGCTCGAAATGGTAATTATTTTTGTGTCTGGATGCTCAAGCGTCACTTCTTGCACTCAAGCGGACTGTGCGTATATTAGTTCGTAAAAGTTACTTTTTACATCACTTTTTAATCTCTCTCTCTCTCTAAAACATTTCAAAACCCTAAATCTAGAGCTCCTCTCTCTAGAACTTACTCTCTCTACAAATACACCAAGATCTACCTATTTCTCCACCCTACTCTCTTTGTAAAAAGGGTAGAGCTCACCTAGGGCTTCATTTTCATCCGAATATAGTTGGATTTCGACTTCCTTAAGGTTTTTTCACTCTCTCTTTGGTCTTCTAGTTTTGAGGTAGGGATTCTCTGCACTCTTTCATAATTTTTAACTTAGCTATTTGTTTTTATAAAATAATATTGTGATATTGGAGGATTTGAAATAAACCTAGGATTTTGATTTAAAATCAAAAGAGGAGTTTTCAAATGGATGTATGAAAAATGGTTATGTGAGTGGAAATGAGGATGAATAGTGACTAAAGTATTGATTTCATACTTGGAAATGGATTTTGGAAGAAAGAGGAGTTTTGCTCTAAATGTCTCAAATATTTATTTAGGATAAATAAATGAAATTAATATTGGAAACGTGAAATTAGATGGATATTGATATAGATGGTAGAGTTTGATATGTATTATCACTCACCTTGAAATTTGGAAAGTTATCTGTATTGGAAATTTTACATCTGTTTAGAAATATCTATTTTTGGCTATTGGTGGAGGATATCTATGATTGTTGTAGAAATTGCATGAGGATTAGGTGAATTGAAACTAATTTATCATCCATGTGCATTGAATATTGTTGCTCATTTAATATATTGCAAATTTATGCGATTTTGAGAAAAATGGGTGAAAGTTGAAAAGATGTGTGTATCACCAAACTAAGTTGGCCTGTGTATTTAGGATGAAAGTCCTGAAAACGCACGTATACAGGGGTACCAATTCCTGCGGACGAAATATCTGTAAAATGGCAATAGTAGCGCTTGTATAGGCTACATTTACATGGGTACCGTTTGACGGTTTCCTGTGGACGAAATATCCACGAAAGGTTGTACCAGTTTGAGAATTCCTCCTTGTTTCTTATGGTAAAGGACATGATTTCAGAATTATGATATAAATTAAGCATGGTGATTTTGAGAAAGAAATGTAAACTATTTTGACATGGGCATTATACATGCATTTCACCCTTATATCTTTGTTAAGATTCATATATTGTGTTAAATTATTTCTACTTGGTTTTGACTTACCCTATTTGGAAAAACTATTTTCAAGTGCTGGTGACATGCCTCCACCAAGGACTTAGCTTGGTAAGACTATGGAGCTGAAGGCTCAGTTTTGTTCTTTTGTATGCACTTTCGTACAAGTCTAGTGTTTTATTTGTATTGGGCTTAAGACTTACTTTTGATGTACCCAAGCCTTGACTTGGAAAGATATAAGCCTTTAGAGCATATTATTATCTGTTTAGCTTTTATTTCATTTTTATTGTTTCGTAACACATGCTGTAGATCCGTGATATATTATTTATGGATGTATATCGCATGAATCACCCTTTTGTACAATCGAATCTCATGTAATAAAAGAACATCATACTCTGATTCATATTATTATTTACTTATCGTCTTGGATGATTTATTGCATTTATTTCGGGACGTTACATCATAATTAAACATATAACTCAAAACTCAATTCAAAAACTATTTTCAAAACTCATAACTAAAAACATAATTCAAAACTCAATTCAAAAACTCTTTTCAAAATTCTATTAAAAAAATTCAAAAAAATATTTTTTATTTTGTTCATTATAATTATTCTTTATTTTATATTTTTTTGAAATTTTTTTTTTTCAAAATATTTTTATGTTTTTGCAAAATAATTTTTATTATTTTTTAAAGTATTGGGAAAATAAGTTGTTATGATTTAGATATAGGAAAAATTAGTGAAAGATCCCTCTTCAACTTTTCGTAGTAAGAGAAGTCCAAGATGTTTTTTTGTTAGTTAAGATTCCTCAATATTTTCGCAGAGAAAATTTGACTCAATTTTTTTTTTACCCAATTCAGAGAAATTTCAGCACCGACTTAGAAAATTTTCAATTTTCACAGAGAAATTTCGAAGTATGATCAGAAAAATTTCTCTGAGTCGGGGCCAAATTTTTCTTAGTCGGGCCAAATTTTTCGCAGTTGAATTTTCTTTGTGAAAATGTTGAGAGATCTTAATTACTTTAAAAATATTGTGTGTACTTTATCTTATAAAATCTTAATATCAAGAATTTTTTTTTTTAAAAAAAAATTCCCCATAGATATATATGGCGATCCATTTTTTTTTAAATTAAAAAAAACAAAAAAACAAAAAATATTTATAAAATAAAAATTATATATTTAGAATAAAAATTATGTATTTAAAATAAAAAATATAATTTTTAAAATTTTTAAATATTTAAACAAAATACTACTCAAATATTTAAAAAAATACACCCCATAATTCTATGAAATAAGCTGCACATTAAAAAAAGCAACTTAAAACTCTTTTCAAAACTTATAATGAAACAAATTTTTTCTTTTTTCTTTTTTCAAAACTCAAAACGCAACTCCTCACTCAAATCATGCTTCTAAAAATAATTTTAAAAAATAAAATAAGATAATATTTTTTTGTATTTTTCTTGTTTTGAATAGAGTTTTGAAAAGTGTTTGATTATGAATTTTGAAAAAAAATATAAACTTAATTTTAAAAAGTGTGTTTTGTTATAAATTTTAAAAATAATTTTAAATTTTTTTAGTTAGAATTACAATTTAAAAAGAGAATCAAACGGACCCAGTCAGTCTCCCTCTATGCGAGCCTTTCGGTGTTTGTGTCATGTCTTTGTAAAATTACTGGATCTGACCGCTTCAATTCCAATCTCACCCTTCTCTCTCACACATGTTCCTATAAAAGGACATCTTCATTTATCTCCATTCTCCAGTCAGCCAAAAAATGAACTCCAACCCTTCTCCCACCACCATCACCACCCCTGAAGTTCTTCAACATTCAACTCCTTACACTCCCCTGCCGGACCACCCCACCTCCTCAGCCGCTTCTCCGGCGAAGGATCACCTCCGACCCTTTAAGGGTCTCGCCGTAATCTTCCTCTCCATGTTGTTTATGTCGTCTATGATTACCTTTTTCTTCTCAAACTTTGGCAATCAATCAGAGTCTTCTCCTTCGGCCACGGAGGCGGTGTTGCCGGAGACTTTGATGCCGCCGTCGAGGGGGGAGTCGGAGAAGACTTTCCTGGAGTCCTCCGGCACCGGTCCGGCGTACCCTTGGACTGATGCTATGTTAGCTTGGCAAAGAACATCTTACCATTTTCAACCTGTAAAGAATTGGATGAACGGTAGGTACACAAACAAACACTTCTGCTTTTTTGTTTTTGTTTTTTTGTTTTTTTGGTTTCATTTTTGTCTTCAGCTGGGTCAATTCATTAATTTAATTGCTTATAATAGTATATATTTAAATAATGTTGTAGAAAAAAACATATATATATATATATATATATATATATATATATGTATATTTTTTTTATGGCTAGATACAAAGAAAAATAAATACTTGGTCTACAAGAGTATTTAAGAGTATTTCAACTTTAATCTCTAATTGTGTCTATTAACCGACTTATTGAGGAACTAAATTGATTTTTTTTTAATATATTATGGATTAAATTAATACAATTCAAATATAAAGGAATCAAATTGACACAATTTAAATATTAAAAACTAGATTTAAATATTAAAAACTAGATTGGCAAAAGACTCATACTTCGGGAATGACAAATGTAATTAATCTTCAAAAAATCTGTTTTATGTGCATTTTTATGTATATATGTATTTTGATACTAATCAAAATATATTGATCATTTTCATGGCTGTTTTTTGGGGGCATCGGATAATTTCTACTACAGATCCTAATGGTATGTCTAATTTCCTTTCTATTAGCTCTCTGAATTTGGTTTTCTTATAATGCCTGTTTGTAAGCTCAATAAGGAGGAAATGCTTTTACTTCTGAACCCCGCTATTCCTGACCATAGGAAGGAATATAATAAGGACCACTACAAGAAAATGAGGCTTAAAAGACGGAACTATTTGCGACGGTACACTTGCCGTCGCAAAAAGTGACTTTTTGCGACGGTAAAAAATACCGTCTCAAAAAACAGAGTATTTTGGGAGGGAAAAAAAAACCGTCGCAAAAAAAATGTATTGAATTACTTTACTTAAATGTATCTAAAAAAAAAAATTATGAAAAAATATTTTTAAAAATTAATAAATACATACAAATATATAAAAAAAAAATGTATTGAATTACTTTACTTAAATGTATCTAAAAAAAAAAATTATGAAAAAATATTTTTAAAAATTAATAAATACATACAAATATATAAAAAAAAAATGTATTGAATTACTTTACTTAAATGTATCTAAAAAAAAAAATTATGAAAAAATATTTTTAAAAATTAATAAATACATACAAATATATAAAAAAAAAATGTATTGAATTACTTTACTTAAATGTATCTAAAAAAAAAAATTATGAAAAAATATTTTTAAAAATTAATAAATACATACAAATATATAAAAAAAAAATGTATTGAATTACTTTACTTAAATGTATCTAAAAAAAAAAATTATGAAAAAATATTTTTAAAAATTAATAAATACATACAAATATATAAAAAAAAAATGTATTGAATTACTTTACTTAAATGTATCTAAAAAAAAAAATTATGAAAAAATATTTTTAAAAATTAATAAATACATACAAATATATAAAAAAAAAATGTATTGAATTACTTTACTTAAATGTATCTAAAAAAAAAAATTATGAAAAAATATTTTTAAAAATTAATAAATACATACAAATATATAAAAAAAAAATGTATTGAATTACTTTACTTAAATGTATCTAAAAAAAAAAATTATGAAAAAATATTTTTAAAAATTAATAAATACATACAAATATATAAAAAAAAAATGTATTGAATTACTTTACTTAAATGTATCTAAAAAAAAAAATTATGAAAAAATATTTTTAAAAATTAATAAATACATACAAATATATAAAAAAAAAATGTATTGAATTACTTTACTTAAATGTATCTAAAAAAAAAAATTATGAAAAAATATTTTTAAAAATTAATAAATACATACAAATATATAAAAAAAAAATGTATTGAATTATTGTATTTCTTTTGTATTTTTGGTATTTAGTGAATTTTTAAAAGATTTTTTTACT
>NW_021024851.1:1387363-1418095 GCF_004153795.1 Camellia sinensis
TTCTCAACACACACTCAACATAATGCTCTCTCAAGAGGCCAAAACATGCCCTTTTCAAGGACAAGGAGAGGGGGTGGCCCTCTCCTTCTTGGGACTTCAAGGCATCACCTTCACCACTGAAATCCCTCAAGATTTCAGTGGTGAAGGGACCCCAACACCAAAACCCCGGAGCTAGCACAAAAGGGCACAAAATGAGGCCTTTTAAGGCCTAAGGGTGTTCAAACTTACCCAAACCACAAAACACACTTAATAAAAAATCAAGAGGAATAAAAAACAAAACTTTTTTATGTTATACAATAAGCACAAAACAGCTCTAAGATAGGTAGAAAATCAATGCAAAATTGGGGAAAAAGGAGACTAGGTTCTCACCCTTGAAGACCCCTTCACAAATGGTGCTCCAATGGCCTCCTTTAGCTTGAATCCAACACCAAAAATTCAAAATCGGTCCCTTAGAACCTCAGTTCCAAGAGGAAGGTGAAACACTAGGTGTTTATGTGCAATAGTAAGACACAAAACACCTAGTGCACAAAAGAGAGGGAAAGAGATATAGGAAGTGTATCTAACTCAAACCCTAAAACCAGAGCTTAACAATGGCTGTCTAGCTCTCAAAATATCCTAAGTCTCTCCTCTTTTGCCCAAAGAGACCCATCTCTCTCTATATGGCACTTCTTGTCTTGTAAAGCTTACAAGACAAGCTTTATAAGAGGGAGATCCCTCCATACACATGTATGGAGGGGAGCAAAAGCAAGACAGCTGTCTTAAAATATCTGCAAAAGCAGATGCACAGTAATCGGCCGGCCAAAAATGCCATCTTGGCCAAAAAGAGTGCCGGCCGGCACTAAATAGTGCTGACCGGCAACAAATAGTGCCGGTCGGCAATATATATTGCCGGTGGCAGCAAAAACCAGCCGGTGGCCTCTAGCCACTGCGGGTGATGGGTGGGGATGGTCCACAAGCCCTACCCTGCCCTTCCAAGGCAAAACACAAGTGTTTGGTGCAAAACCAGACACTAAACGGTCGAGTTCGGAGATCCTGAGGCAAGGCGCACGAGCCGAGGCTCCGGGAACTCCAAACGAACACAAACATGGATGATCACCGAGTGTTCAAACGGTGACGTCCAAGTCTTGAGGACGGTCAAAAATGGGGTGTCTACAATCGCATATAAACATTACTCAAATTATTCCAATTCAAGCAACTAGCCTTCGTCCACAGGCATTCAAGAAATTATAGCACTTAAGCAATTAGCCTCATGACAAGCATGCTAGACATGGCAACATCAACATGCGATATGCTAAAGCGATTAAGGGCTCACCTAGTACTCCAAGTCAAAAGAGAAACGAGTTAGAAAAATACAAAATTCCTAACTATGCATTATGACTAATGCAACACATGCGATATGCAATTTAAATAGGGTCGGCTACTTAACATGTCATGTGAATCAATTTGATAGCATGCGGTCTAAGAACGTATTAAAAGAATATTAAACTAACAATGCAAGTTAGAATAATGAACTGAGCCTCGGTGCATGCAATACAAGTGCATGCAAACATGGAATATGCTAACAAAACATGATGCTCTAAACTAACCATCATAAGCTAGTAAATAAAAGGGAGAAAGATGTGGGATTGGAGGACATACACATTATTACATTGCGCTCTCACGAAGGAGAGTCCGAATGAATAAACTAGCTAACTAATTAAAGCTAAGCTAATTAATTTAACTATTACAAACCCGAATGAATAAATTAGCTAAACTACTTTAACTAATTATTACAACAAATTAATTAACTATTCTAGCTAATTAAAATAATTACAATACGATACGAATTAGTTATTCTGACTAATTAATTACAAAGCCACTTCTTTAAGCACAACACTAATATTATTACAACACAGATCCCGTGGATTGATGGAAGATTGATATATGAATGCAAATTCCACTTGCAAAAGGCCACTGTTCTGCTTCTATGAAGCCACCGTTGCACAGTAGAACATTTACACTGTTTTCCACCTCAAGACCGACTCAGTTCTGCTTAAAAAATACACTGCTGGGTTTTGCATTGGCGGCCGGCCGGCCAGGAGTGATGGCCTGCCATCCACTGATGGTGGCCTGCCGGCCATAGCTGTATGGTTCTTCCTGCTGCAATAGAGAACAAACAGAGCATGCACAGAGTATCTTCAATGGTTATTTGCACAACCCATCCCTCCTTATCATCAGACTGCTCAATGGAGGGACACAATTTGATTCACAAACCATCAACAGATGCAATTTCATTGCATGATGGTTTATGAACCAAAAGGTGCAAGTTCAATAATGCAACAAAACAAGACTCTCAAAACCCCCTCCCTATCATGAAAGAGCAAGAGAAGTAGTTAACAATGAATCTTTAATCGTTTTCATCACTAATGAGTATGAAACGACTCGAGACTCAAGGGTTGAATTAACGTTTGATTAAACCCAAACCAAGTTATTATCTTGCTCTTTTTTATTCACCAATTTTATTACTCCATTTTAGTTACCTCTCAATTTTTTAATCAATTGAGTCCACAAGTGAATTTAAGTCTTCTAATGGAAAAAGGGCTCAAACCAAGTGTTGTTTTGGGCATTAAAGAGACATTATACCATTGGCAATGAACCCCCAAAGGGGTTAAACTATTAAGCATGGCACCTCAATCTCATGCTTAAACAAACAAATAATTTGAAACCACTTTTAAAGCAAAGAAAAAGCCAAGAAAGGAGGGAGGTTCCAAGGGTGATTAAAGGTGAGAACAAGTAAGAAAAGCACTAAATAAATGCAATCAACTCAAAGAAGGTGGTGTCTAAGGCCTAAAACACGAAACTCATGAGAACAATTACACTACAAGCATGCAATATAAGGCTCAAATACAACAAATACTTAAAAACAATCCTAAAATAGTCTTAAATAAGTCCTAAAACATGCTGGAATTAAGACAAAAATAGTTAGAATAATAAGCTAAAACATGGATCAATTTAAGCTGGTAAACAAGCCAAATAAGGGGTGGCTAACCCCTTCATTTTTGAGACTTCAAAACCAATTTTTTAGCCTCTGAAAACCTCTAAAAATCAGTGGTAAAAAGCTCAAAAAATTTTGATGAAGAGATGGGAAACCCAAGTGTAAAGGCTTAGAGAACAAGGTTCAAAAAAGGGTGATTGACCCCTCTACCATTAATAGCCTTAAACCACAAACTTCAGCTCATAAAAATAGTTGAAAAACTGTTCAAAATCAGCAAGAAAAGATAGAAAAGAAGTAGTTTAAAGGGGCTAAAAATTATACCTCTTGAAGAGGAATAACATTTTTGTTCACAAACCAACAAGTTCTCACTCTTAAGGGCTGAAATTTGGACTCAATAATCTCAACAAGGAGAGCTCCAATATTGGTTTAGGAAGTGTAGAGAGAGGGTGTATAGGTTGCAAGATAGAGATAGAGAGAGAATTTCAAGAATTTTGAGGTTTTGGAATTTTTTGTAACCTTAAACCATGAAGAAAGGTCCTCCATATATAGAAAAATAGCCTCACAGGTCGGAAATATCATGCCTGTAACAGCTGGAGCTTTTGGAGGACAGCTGGCCAAAAATATCTGTGTTTTTCACCAGTGGTCAGCAGGCCAGAAGTGTGAATTGCTGGCCACCAATAGTGGCCTGCTAGCCACCAATAACGGCCTGTTGGCCACAAAAAATCTGCTTCCAGTCCTGACGTCAAATAGGAATATCTTCGTCATCCGGACTTGGTTTTAGGTCATTCTTGATTCTAAATTTAAGCAAAGAAGTCTAGCTTCCAATGGTAGCAGCATCACATCTAAATTCTTAGTGTGCAAAGAGATATGCCTATTTTAGTAAAGATTGCTCATTTCTATCTTAACCGGATTGATGCCCAACTTCAAACGCCATATCTCCCTCATCCAGACTCGGGTTTATGAGATTCTTAGTCCAAATTGAAGCCCCAGAAGTCTACTTTCTAATAGTGGTGGCCTCATAACTAAAGTCTAAGTGCACAAAGAGATAGGTCTGACTTAGTGAAGGTTGTTCAGTTCTCTCTTAAAGGTTTGATACCCAACTAGTTTTCTTCCCTCTCCTCCAATTTTCTTCAACTCTAAACCTATAAATAAGAGGTTTTTAAAGATTTTTCAAAGAGTTCATCTCTCTTCCATTTGTTTCCACTTTGTCCTTTCTCAGTTTACCGAAAAGTGCAACATTTAACAAAATGACACCCTCGGAACATCATAGAAACATTCGGAAAAATATTTTGAAAGAGAGTGTTTTAAGGTCTAAGATAGTTTTGGTAAAAAATGAGGTGTAAGGTTGGGATTTAGAAGCTCTTTTTGCTGAATAAATTGAACGTTTGTACATCATAACTTTCATCATCGAGTAATCAACCTGAGGTGGCCAAGTCTTAAGGGTGGTAAAAAATGGGGTGTCTACAGTTGCCCCTCTTTGACAAAGCTCGAGGTCATGTAATGACGTAAGTGAATGTCAAAGCCTAAAGGCGATCAATTTTGACAAAGCCGTAAGACTTGGGTAAAGAAACAAAATGCATATGCAGTTGGTTGAACCCGAGGGTTGCTTACGTATCCCATTGCAAGGAATCAAACTAGCATAGTTCAGGGACAGGATGCAAATAATACATAATTCAACGAAACAATGTAAATGATATATAATGTAACGAAATAATCATACCACAAGTAGTGTAAAACCACACAAATACCATAAATGAATGGAGATGCAAATCAAACTACGTTTTATATAGAAAAGAAGTGGGCACAACCAGATGACGCTTGACATAGGCTAAGTGCCTATATCTTCAATACTGGACTCAGCGCAACATGGATGCTAAAATATAACAGAACCATGTTTCAATGTGAAAGGGGTGCGAGTACATGCAAAACTATGTTTTTTGTAGAAAGAGAAAGAGTACAAGTAATTGGGGTGGTATGATATAAGTGAGGAATGATTTGCTGTGGAAAGATAATAATCTTATATATTGAATGCAACAAAATAATGTACACTGCAATGGATGAAGTGAATAAAGGGCGTAAGCTGAACCACGTCTTACCTAGAAAAGGCATGGACACTAAACAAATCACGTCTAACACAAAAAATATGTTAACACCCTCAATACTGGCGTCAGTGCAGCATGGGTACTTACACATGACAGAACTATGTCTCAACGAGGGAAAGGTATGAGCACATGCTGAACTAAGCTTAACATGGACGGCGATAACATGGTATGATGTAATGAATGGAATGAATAGTGCAGTAGATGAATAGGGTGACATACTCTAACCACGCTGGAATCGTGAAAGGAAGAAGAACACATCCCAAACATGCTGAAATCGTGTGAGGAGGTCATGAGAAAACTACTCAGGGTCGCATTCCACGTGTCCTGAGATAAATTCCAAACACGTTGAAATCGTGTGAGGAATGGAGCAGTCAAACCTCGCTGAAATTGTAAGAAGAGGCCTCGAGAAAATAACTTAAGGTCGCGTTCCACACGTCGTAAAAAGAATTCCAAACACGCTGAAATCGTGTGAGGAAGAGAGCACCCAAACCATGCTAAAATCGTGAGAAGAGGTCCCAAGAAAACTGTTCAGGGTCGCATTCCACGCATCCTGAGAAAAATTCCAAGCGCGCTGAAATCATGTGAGGAAGGGACCACTCTAACCACGCTAAAATCATGAGAAAAGGTCTTGAGAAAATCGCTCAGGGTCGCGTTCCACGTGTCTTGAGAAAAATTCCAAACATGCTGAAATCGTGTGAGGAAGGGAGCACTCAAACCACGCTGAAATCGTGAGAAGAAGTCTCAAGAAAATTGCTCAGGGTAGTATCCACACGTCTTGAGATAAGTTCCAAGCACGCTGAAATCGTGTGAGGAAAAGGGAACACTCTAACCACTCTGAAATCTTGAGAAGAAATCTTGAGAAAACCATTCAGGGTCGCATTCCATGTGTCCTGAGAAAAATTCCAAACACGCTGAAATCGTGTGAGGAAGGTAGCACTCTAACCACACTGAAATCGTGAGAAGAGGTCCTATGAAAAGCCTTAGGGGACAAGGATCCTAAACGCTACTCAGCATAAAAGGATAAATGATACAAGATAGTACAAGATGCAAATAAATGCAATAAGTGTGATGATATGATAAATGTCATAAGCAATGTAGTGCATGATGTTTAGGGAATGCAATAAACAAGCAATGCGGCAGTTTAGAAAGCACCTCATGGAGCGAGTGGCGATGAACCACTCTAGTCTGATAAGGATCTCCCTCTTGTGTTCTTCGAACTCTTACCTTCAACTTACAGTTCAAAGGCCCTCAAATGCTGACAAGGGGTAACCTCTACATGTAGAAGACACAGATGTCGCTTTTCTTCCTGATCATATTCACAACTTTCCCCATTCTCAAACGGGGTGACAGACAAGGTTGTTTTAATATCCAAAATTGAGGTGCACACATGCTATCTCAATCTATAGGGCTACCATACAGATTTCAAGCCGGGGATACACACCTGGGTATTTAAACCAGGCTTTAGTCTCAGAAATTCCAAACATTTGTGTTCTCGGCATTGCCATTCGAACTCTAGTTTCCACTGTCGCAGTTGGTCTCCTACGAACTCATTGGAAACACAACCAAGATGCCTCTGGCAGGAAATGGTACTTAGGGAGAGCACTTAGATCGTCATTCTGGCTTGAAGCAGGCTTGATCGCCATTCTGACTTGAAGCAGGCTTGGGCTTGAGCTTGAGGTCGAGGTATATTCATACTCCAAAGAAATGACAAGGCCTGAGAAGGTGCATCCAAAATGAAAACTTGAAAAATGCTTAAACAAACTCAGATGCTCCAATTTTCTCTCTTTTCTCTTTTACTTTTGTAGTTTGGAACTTATGTAGCTTCAGATAGGTCCTTGTTTTGTTGCCCTCATCGGTTGATCGAGGTTGGGCCCTGCAGTTTTATGAAAGAAGGAACCTTGTTTTGCACACCATGTTGGGAATGACACAGTAATATGAGCACAGAACGATTTATTTTTGAAATTGAAACCAAGAATGAATTCTTAACCGGGCATTGAGCCTACGACTGACCAGAGTACACCACGACTCAACAAAGGAAAAACAAAGTAAAAACAATCTAACATATCTATTTACACTCACAATGACTTAAAACAAAAATCAAGACAAACAAAAACAACAAACGCAACACTCAGATGTTTTCCACTGGTAGGAGACCTCTCAGTTTGCGAGGAGCCCACTGCTTCTCCAAGTATTGTTTCCCACCCTTTGTTATTTGTGATTCTTACATCACTTTGGCACTCAATCTCTATTTTTTCTTAAAAGCCCTTTGCTTACCTTTTTTCTCAGCGCACTTCTCTTTGTTCTTTTATCTCTGTTAATTTTTTATCCCTTCCCAGGTGTCGTTGATGGATAGGCTGGAAGTTGTGGACCTTATGAGGGCAGTCAAATATCCAACTCGATTTCTAGTTCGTGCTTCGCACTTAGTTTGATATCTCACTGCTCTAAGGATGAGAGAGGTTTTGGCATTTACTGCTAGCTTCAGTTGTGCCTTTTTTTGGCAAGTGTATTGATAATGGGGAAAAGATAGAAAACCTGACTCGACTGTGACCCTAGTTCATCATTTTGAGCATTTTTTTGTTTTTGGCTTTCTGCTAAAACAATTTTGACCAAAATAAGGGTTAGATTAACATGCTTGTTCGACTTTCTACTTTGAGATCATGCAAATCAGGTTTTGAGCATTGAAAATTTTCCTTTTTTTGGGTCCAAGAAATGGTCTAATTTTGGAAATGGAATAATTTTTTAGAAAATTAGTCAACCTCATTAAAAAATCCTCAAAACCTATTTTTGCATGTGGCCGCTGCTGAATCAACATGGAATTAACTTCTGAGATGCACAACCTCAGATCTAAACTTGAATTGTCTTGCAGCTGAATCTTCCAACGGAATAGGACAACCGATTTTGAATGAAGATGAGGCAATTGGACTTGTATAGGATAGCGAGTTAAACAAAGGAAAGCCAATCAACATGGATGAGACAAGCAGGTCGAAAACGGTTGGGGCCGAACTTCTGGATGAAGTTGCTTATGTATCCCAAAGATGGGAATATGCCTTACGTAGTTCCGGGGTTAAGGTGCACCCGGGTATTAACAGTCTCCTTTTCCGCTCTAACTTTTGCCAAGGCCACCCTTTTAGGTTTTCAACCTTACGAGCTCTATTTTTGCTTTTCATTTTTCTTTTCTTCTTTTCTCTTTCTTTTTCTTTTTTCATTTTTCTTTGTTTCCATTTTTTTTTGTTCTATTTCTTTTTCTCTTGCTCTAACTTTTACCAAGGTCGCCCTTTTGGGTTTTCAGTCCAATGAGCCTCTCAAGGATAGAAAAGTTTAACATGTCCATGTTGATCGGTCGTAGGATCTCTAAGCCATGTGAATCTAGGAGAATGGCTGCTGTTTGCTGATGATGTAGTCTTGATGATGTAAGGGCCCATCCAAATAAGTCTGAATTTGCCCTTAGTGTCATGGATAAGAACTTGATTGTCCTTCAACAAAAATTTTCTTCACTCAGATTCTGGGATTTGGCTTTCTTGCCACTCTCCATTGGCTTGAGAAATGACCCATTTTTTAATATTCGAGTGTATCTGACCTTTTTTGCCCCTAGTTCAAGGGACGTTTATCATCCAGCTTTGAAAGCTTCCTTTTGATGACATCTGACCTTATTGCCCCTTGTTTAAGGTTTTCTTCGAATCCGGCCATGCTAGCCTCACATTGTGGTTGATTGTTGAGCATTCTACATCAAGGGTCGAGTCTCATGGCTAAGAGTGATCCTATGCTATACAATCTCAAGATCAATTCCAAGCATCTCTTCATAGAACCATATAAAACATTTTTGAAATTCTTTTAATAAAGCGAGTAGTCGCTCATGCTCTTCTAAAGACAACGTAGAACCAATATGGATCAAGCCAGGATCCTTCTCAGTTCTCATATTGACAAACATGATCTCATTCATTAAGGGTTTAGCCGGCCTCTCTTCCTCTCAGTTGATCAAAATTTTTTAAATCCCGAGGAATTCCTTCCTCTTTGTTTTCATCACAGTTTTGGAAATAGTTTTGAAAAACTTTGGTCAATGCAATGATTTAAAGGCACAGAGAAGTAAGTGGAAATTGCTACTGTTTCATTTAGATATTTTGGTGCAACTGGCTCAATGGTAGAAATAGACGAAAAAGAAAGAGTGAAAAAGAAAAACACAAAACAAGAGAGTGATGGTCGAGTTAACACGCCTGAAATCATTAACCTCTGACACAATAAGACTAACTCGATACAGTAAGACTGACTCAATACAACACAGCAAGACTGACTCAATACAACACAACAAGACTGACTCAATACCCAAGTCTGAAAGTACAATAAACAACATTTTCAAAGTGCTATGTGTGCCATCCACTACATATGGAGTAAAATGAGTGCCATCAGCAGGTGGTTCATCCCCGATCACATAGTCACATTATCCCCCAATTCATTGATCTAGTGCCGATAAACTTTGTAGGACCCGGTGGAGTGATGACCTTATTGTCAATCTGATCTTAAACTTCATGGCGAAGACGAAAACAATCGTCAGTGTCATGCCCAGTTTATTGATGGAAGGCACAGTACTTGACTGGAAGAGGATTAAGGAGAGGCCGAGGGTCAAGTGATATGAGATGGCCTTGTCCTATGGGGATTTGGAGAGCTTTAGACAAGGTCATGTAAAGGGGATTGAAGATGCAGTTTCCAGTCCTGCTAGGGTTGATAGAGGGGTTGGCAAGTGTTGACTGGGTTTGATGACCTCTTATGGGTGTAGGATTGGAGCTGAAAGGGATGTTTCTGGTACGACCGCCCTTTTCATGGTTTATCCCTGGATTCAAAATGCCCCCAACCTGAGCGACAAAAGTGTCATCCATAGTTTTTGCAACAACTGCAAGCATATGTTGTTTGTTCAGCCCTTTGCCCTTCAAAGCCTCAATAGCCCGTTAAAGATGTTCATAAGGATCGATGCTTACCCTGGCCTTGTTCTTGAGACTTGCGTTAACTTTGCCAAGAGATTGGGTGGCTATGTTAAGGCAAGGCCTGGTTGTTGTTGACATGTCGCCACCTAGACTTGAAACGGCTTCGGGTTGGCCTTCTTCAAATGCAACCCATCTCGAGATTGGGGAGCCTTTTGACATGAAATTCCTGGTATGTGATGTGGTCGATGACGGAGATTATATCCCAAAGGCTAGATCTCCCACAGTTCTCTGAAGATCTTCAACCATGCTCATTAACTCAGAAGTAGTGGGTTCAAAGGTTTGAGTTGATTGAGGTTCAAGTGCACCAGCATATACAAGTCCTTGCTATCTGGAATGAACACCTCAGGCTTGGGTAAATGGGCTGGGGTGATATATATGCTAGGAATGTTGGTGGATGGTAGTGTATGGATTAGGTTGAAGTGTAGAGGTAATAGGTTAGTGGTGGCCTGAGGTCTTTTTGGTGGAGCTATGATCTCTTCGTCAATAAGATCTTGAATCTTAGGACGGAGGTGGATGCAACGGTTTGTATCATGACCGTGCTGTTGATGATAGGCACAATATTTAGTAAGGTCATGTCTTAGTAAAAAAGGATTTAGGAGGGGTTGGGGTTCTAGGAGCTCTAGGTACCCTTTTTCTAGCAGTGTTTTCGAGGCTTGAGAGAGACTCATGCAAAGAGGATGGAAATTTTGGGCTTGGGGCCGAGTGGAAGTGGTGGGTTTTTGGCTATTGATGGGAGTGGTGACAGTGTTCACTTTTGAGCATTTAACAGTTATGCTACCATTGGAGCTACGAACAACATTCTTCTTCAAAGGCCCATTATCTTCCACAATGATCCCCTGTCTGATGGCATCCTTGATTTGAACCCGCATTTCATGAAGCTTTGTAAAGGTAAATAGAGGAAGAACAATCATCTTCTGCAACAACTTGCCATGCAGATTTCGAACAATCAATCTTATCTGATCCTTCTCAGAAGGTCTCGTGGTCATCATCGAGGCTTTGGCCCTCCATCTTGTCACAAACTCAGAGAAATCCTCCTTCGGCTCTTGACGGGTTACCTCAAGATCATGAGTTGTGACCTCGATCTGCATGTAGTAGGAATATTGGGCAATGAAGGATTCGGCCAACTCTTGCCAGCTCTGTTTCACAAAGTCTTTAAATTTCGCATACCAGATAACAGCTATTCCAGACATGGTTCGGCCAATGATAACTTCTGAACTCGGATCAAACCCGTTGGCCGCAAGATATCAGAAAATAGACACAGATGCACCATTGGATGTCCATAGCCATCAAAATGGTAAATATATGGCATCTTCAACCGCTCCAGCAAAGTAATTGTAGAATTAGTGTATCCATCCTCTATTTCCGGGATGGAGTAAACCCCTTGTGCTCTCTTGAACAACTTTTCTAATTTGTTGACTTTGAGTGCAGTTGGGTCAACCTCAACCTCAAAAGGTGTTTGTAGACACCCCATTTTTGACCGACCTTATGACTCAGACGTCATCGATTGAGCGCTCGGTGATAGTGCATGTTGTGCTCGTTTCTAGTTTCCAGAGTTTTCAGCTGAGTGACTTGCCTCCGGGCCTCTGAACTCTTTGTGCTTTGGCTTGGTTTGTGGACCAAACCTTGTTTCCCTTCCCTGGAGGGAGGGAGAGGTCTGTAGACCACTTTTCCTGCTTAGAGACTAGTTTTCAATTTTCAGAGTCTTCGGCCGTGCGCCTTGTCTCGGGATAGCTTAACGTTTTCTGTTTTGCTTGGTTTTTGAACCATACCTTGTTGCCTGTGCCTAGAGGGACACTGTGGTCCGAGAGACCACTTTTTGTGGTCGTAGACCACTTTTGATGCCCGTAGACTAGTTTTCGAGGCTCCCGGCTGTGCGCCTTGTCTCCCAGACTCTCGTCTTGCATCCTTTTTGGTTTGTTTTTGGTACAAACCTTGTTTTTCTTGTTTGGAAGGTGGTATAAGGGTGGAAGAACGGTTCTTTCCCTTGGAGACCACTTTCCTTCTCGCCAGCCAGCTTTTTGGTTAGCCAGCTGGTTTTCTTGGTCTTTGGACCACCTTTTCTGGTCAGCCACCACATCACTGCCTTGCTTTCATGTTGTAGACCATCTCCCACCATGGCCGACAACTTTCTTCCCTGACCGACCACTTCCACTGGTTGACCGACCAGTAGAAGTAGCTGGCCGACCACTTCAAGTGGTTGGAAGTGGTCGGCAGCTTTCCATCACATTTTTGGAGATATTTTTGGGCCAGTTGTTACAGCTGGAAGGCATAGAAGCCATCCTCTATACACATGTATGGAGGGATGGTTTAGGCCAAAACCTTGTCCAACAAGCTTGTTGCTTGTTTTCCATAAGAGGGAGTCCCTCCCTCCCTCCTCCAGGTTCAGGTTTTGGTGCTTGAGAGTTATACATACATCTTTGTATCTATCTTCCATCTTCTCTTCATTTTTGTGTTCAAAAGTGCATTTTCATCATATTATTGGACAGAAACACAAACTCAAACACCATATTCTTGTTGCTGAGGCTCTTTAAGGTTGGGTTTGAAGTCTTTGGACTAGTTTTGATGAAGGAAAGTTGATGGAGTTGTAGCTTTAAAGGGGTTCTACAAGGGTGAGTTTCTATCCTCTTGAACCTTGCTTTTTGCTTAAGCTTTTAGCCTTATTTGCATGGTGTTTTAGGCTTAACTTCCTACTTAAAAAAAGTTCTAATTTTTGGTCCTTAGCATGTTTGTTTCAGGTCTCTTTTGTGTTGGGGTTGGTCTACCCCCTCTTGTGCCTTGTTAGGCCTTGTTTTGAACCTTCCGTTTAAGCTATTGGGACCACTTCTTTTTGGCCTTCTTACCACTGAAATCCATAGGATTTTTAGTAGTGGAAAGGTGGTTTTGAGGTCCCAAGTAGGAGAGGCCCATTCTCTCTCCTTGTGTTCTTGAATGCTTGCTTCATTTGCCTCATGTGTAGTATGTTTGTTAAGCTTATGTTGGCTCCATCTTAGAATGTATTTGGGGTTATTTTGACATGGCATACCACTGTTTTGGTTTGGTTTTGTCACCTCATGCATGCTTTGTACACTTGTAGTGTAAATCTTACAAACTAGTCTTGTATGCTTCATGAAGTAGCATGCCTTTCTAGCATGATTTTATTCTATTTCAGCATGTTCTTGGTGTTGTTTTTCCATGATATACCTCTGTTAAGGTTTGGTTCGATAGCCCCTTGCCCGCTCCATGCACTTGTAGTGCAATTCCATGAATTAGCTCAATGTGTATCATGCTTTAGACTGTTATTCTAACATGATTTTGGCTTAACTCTAAGAAGCTTTCTTCCATGTTCTAGCATGCTCTAGCTCTCATTTGTGTTGTTTTGGTCATGCATGCCATGCTTTGTATAGCTATAATGCATTCTAGCTTGTTAGCTTTGTGTATCAAGTCCACTAGCATGCACTGCTTGGCCTATTAGAATGATTTGGCATCATTTGTTATGAGATTTCAGTGCACGTTTCGTGGTCATACACTCTCATCTTTCACTTATTCCATGCTTTGAAGGGTTGGTCATTTATACCTTAAACATGAGCCATTGCGTATGCCTTCATGCCTAAGCTTGCAAGCTATCATTTCAGTGTGTTTTTGGGGTTATTTTGCCATGATATAACTCTAATTTTTATTGGTTAAGTCATCTCATGCTTGGTCTTGATAGGTGTAGTGTAATCTCCCCTTTTGGCCTTGTATGCATCATGCCTTATGCCCTTCATGCTAGCTTGTTTTGGCTTCCTTACATGCATGTTTTAGACATATTTTGACATGATCTAGGACTTTTTTGGGTTGCCTCGACCATATGCTTCATGTTTTGTATAGCTATAGTGCAAGTGCCAATGCTACCTTTGAGTTTTGAGCACCGTAGCATGCTTCATTTGCATCATGTATATGATTTGACATCATTTCACATGATATTTCAGAGCTTATAGCATTGCTATGTTCCCACTTCTTTCATGCTTTGAATGCCTTTAAGGGTTGTGCATTGTTGCCTTGTTTGTGGCCAAGTGTGCATGCATGCATGCTTGGACATTTGAGCCCCCATCTTAGCATGTTTTGGTCTTTGTTTTGACAGACTTGAGCTCTGTTTGTGGCTAGCTCATGCATTTGTGCCATATATTGCATGTCTCTAGAGTAGTCCTCTTTGATAGCTTTGTGCTTTAAGGACTCTTGCATGCCTTGCTTGTTTTGATTGGATGATTTGGCATCATTTCTTACCTTATTTCAGTGCACTTAGTGTTCTTACACCTCCATGCTTGTCACTCTTTGAGCACTTTTGAGAGTTGTGCTCTCATGCCTAGTTGATGGGCCATTGCATTGAGCATGTTTGTCTTGATCTTCATGCCTTAGTCTCATCATTATGGCCATTGATTTGAGCTTGGCTGAGGTCTGTCCATATTCGATTTAAGTCCATTTAGCATGCTTATTTACATGTTGCTTGCATGCTTATGTTACATTGCATTGAGTATGCCATGTTATTCTTAGCATTTAGCATTGTGTATGCCATGTTGTGTGCATGCTTATGTCACATTGCATTAAGTATGCCATGTTATTCTTAGCATTGTGTGTGCCATATTGTTTGTATGCTTATGTTACATCGCATTGCGTATGCCATGTTGTTCTTTGCATTTTGTATGCCATGTTATTCTTTGCATTGTGTATGCCATGTTGTTAATTGCATTGTGTTATGCATGTTGTTGCTTGCATTGTGTTTGGATTAGGTGTTAATCCAAACACGAGAAACGAGAGACGTTTCATACTTGAAGTGATGAAACGTGCCTCAATTCTCGGTCAGGAACCCTCTTGATCATACATGATAGAGGATAAGGCTTTATGTGTTTATGTGTGCATTCATTTCATATTGAATTGTGCAATTTGGCTTCTCAGCCATCATGCATTGAAATGCGCAATTGGTGGCCCGAGGGTCGAGAACCGCACTCTCTTGAGCTTATGAAATGATAGGGAGGGTGGTTGTGCACATATACCTTGCAAATACATTGACATGCCCTTTCTTACTCTCTGTTGCAGCAAACTGGAGAAGTGCAGCAACAAGTGGTCGGCAGACCAGAAAAACTAGCTGGCCGACCACCTTTTCTAGTCTGCAGCAATGGTAACTGGTCAGCCAGTGGCTGGCAACACCCCTAGGTGGTTGGCCATGCTCCTACAGGTCCCCAAGGTGAGTTAGAAGCTATCTGGAGTTTGGTGCAAGGTTCTGAGAACAATTGAAAACAGAGGCAAATTGAGGCATCGCGATGGATTTCCGAAGAAGGCGACCGAGCATGCATGCACTCTTCATCCCGAGGACCTCTTTTTACTACTTTCCTTAGCTAGTTTATGCTTTGGTTCTGTACCTAAGTAGTTAATGCATTTAGCTACTTATTTGTGTTGTAATAACTAGTTAGTTAACTTGTTAGTTAATTAGCTTTGTTTTGTACTTAATTAGTTACCTTGTTAGTTAGCTAGCTTTGTTTTGTAATAGTTAGTTTAATTAGCTTAGATTAGCTAGTTAGTTTCTTATTCGGACCCTCCGCCGAGAGGGCCAACTGTTGTAATAAGTGTGCGTGTGTGTGATGCATGTCTTCCAACCCCCATTTCTTTCTCCCTTTTACTTAACCGCTTACGATGGTTAGTTTTAGGGCATATTTCGATTAGCATCCTTATGCTTTGCATGTGTGCATCCATTCGTGTGTTTTGCATGCACCAGGCTCGGTGCATCATACTAACCGCATTGTATTGCAATACATTTATCTGAATACATGTTCAATAACATGTTATCAAGTTGCATTCACATGACATCTTAGAATAGCCGAGCCTATTTTAGTTGCATTTTTGCATGTGTTGCATTAGCCATTTTAACATGAACTAGGATCATGCATGAATTCTAACTAGTTCTCTGTTTTGACTCACAGTACATTGTGAGTGTTTATGCTTTAGCATACTGCATGAGATGTGTAAGTGCTGCCGTGTAAGCATGCTTACCATGAGGCTAACTGCTTATATGATATAACTGCATGAATGCCTGTGGATGAAGGCTGGATTGCTTGAATTGGAACAATTCATTGAAATCCGTGATTTAGCCTACTTACGAGTAGCAAACTTCAAACCCTTTTCAAACAAACGAACATGAAATGTTTTGTTCCAACTTAGGCGATGTAGTCTATACTTGTATGCTGTGCGCATCACATAGTAATTCTAGGTTAACAATTGAAATAAGAACACATGTGTTTTCAAAAACAACATATCATGCTTAGTAAAGGCAGATCTTTTGATCGGGCGAGCGGGGGTGCTCATTGCATGACCTTCCCATCTTGTACCGAAGTTCCCGAGTTGAGGCAACTTTGGTGATGACGGACACGTGGCCTTAGGCACGAGTCAGGGTTTCCTAAATTGCCCCCAAAATAAAATATTTAGGTGGTGACTCTGTATCTGGCAAAGCAGTCCATGTTTGGCACTTCTTTATTAAAATCTATTTTCCAAAATGATTTGTCAGATTTGGACTTTTTGGTGATTTATCGATCTTGCATTGCACTTTGTGAGATTAGATTCAGAATCGTGACATTGAGTCCGAACTGTAGTAGCGAAGAACTAAACAGTCCGTGCCCTCGCGGCGCGGAGCTGGGACTTCTCAGGGCGGTCTACAGTTTCTGGCGACTCTGATGGGGATTTAGAAAACTTAACTCGAACTCATGACATCTTGTTTTGCTTACACTTATGTGTTTCTTTCCATTGCATGTGCATTGGTGCGCCTAGGACACCGTGTTCGCCGTCTGTTATTCCTGAACGGTTAGCCAGAGGCCGCGTGCCATAAGGTTGACTGGTTACGGGCTCTGCCACGATGGGAACACAAACCTCAGTTTTCACCGAGGCACCCTTTTTGACCATTCGACCTAGTGCATGTCGGAATCCATAGTGACTATTCCAAACGAGGACAGGTTGCTTATCCGGTTGTAGGTTGTTTGAAATCGCTGCGTGCGTAGTAAAACGCTAGCTCCTAACAAAATAGGACAGGGAAACCCTACCCCTCTGTAGGGGTGTTTTGGCTTTCATTTGCTTGCTATGTGCTTTAGAGTGTGCCTTTACAGGAATACATGTCTCAGCTTACAAGTGTGGGTATCAGGCTTGAGGGCATCAGTGTTTGGGAAATCAGTTTTACCTAAGGCTATCAGATCTGGGGCAGCGATTTGGGCACAGTAAATAGTGTTGAGAACAGTGTGTTCAGCTTACAAGTGCCAACTGTTTGTTGTTATGTCAACTGTGTGTTGTCTTTATTTAAGCCATTATGCTGTCTATTTTTCTGGTTGTCTGTTTTCTTATTATGCTTTATTTATCTTTTTGCAAGGTAGTTTAGCATAATTGCATCCGACCAGGCAGATATTCCCTAAGCACTCTGGGTTAGAGGTCGAAGACTTAATCGATCCGCGGATCTGATAGACGGACAAGCAGTGTTCATTTCTTTACCCCCGGTTGCTAGACGGAGGTTAGTAAGGTGCAGTGTATCAGTACAGCGGTTGCCAGATCAGTGGTCCTTGAGTAGTCGGGCTGAGATTTCTAAGTCTACTGTAAGGACAAATATACCGATTATTCAGTTAGATTAGCACAATATGGTAGGTATGGAAGAGATGATGCATTAGCTCTAGGAGACTATGCAAGCCATGCAGCGGGATGCTGCCCGCCAGGCAGAAGTGGCTGCACGTCAAGCAGAAGTAGTGGCCCAACAGGCAGAGTTAATTGCCAGGCTACAGCAGCAAACTGGAGCATCTGCTTCACACCCACCTCATCCCCCACCTAGAGTTCCAACACTAGGGGAGACAGCAAACGTCCAAGAAAATACAGACGTGCCAACGGGGCCAGCTCCGCCCCCAATCCTATCTCAGTTATCCAAAGCGCCCACCAACCTAGTGGATTCACCGTTTGAATTTGAGGTGGATCCAACAGCGCTGAAAGTAAGCAAGCTAGAAAAGCTTTTCAAGAAGGCTCAAGGCATGAAATCCATTCTGGATATAGAGGCCATGACTCTGCCGGACCGGTTTAAAATGCCGTACATAGACCACTTTGACGGTTCTGGAGATCCTATGGCGCACTTACAGTTGTTTTTGGATGTCTTAAGGCCGATGGGCCTTTCCAGATTGTAGAAGCTTTCCCTGTTTGGCC
Source organism: Camellia sinensis (assembly GCF_004153795.1). Classification (NCBI taxonomy): domain Eukaryota; kingdom Viridiplantae; phylum Streptophyta; class Magnoliopsida; order Ericales; family Theaceae; genus Camellia; species Camellia sinensis. The sequence goes on from NW_021024851.1 coordinate 1,405,591, forward strand.
AGACCCTGTCGGGTATAGCGGTTATTTGGTACGCGAAGCTAGAGGACTCTGTTAAGAGAAGGTGGGAGGAAATGGCTGAGGCCTTTATAGTTCAGTACTCCTACAACACTCAGATTGAGGTCATAACTTGTGATCTCGAGACAACTAGGCAGGAGCCGAAGGAGAGCTTCTCCGACTTTGTGACCCGTTGGAGGGCTAAAGCCTCGATGATGACCATCAGTCCAATTGACAAAGATCAGATACGGATGGTTGTGTGCAACCTCCAGCCCAAGCTTATGTAAAAGATAATCGTCCTCCCCCTTCCCACATTTGCGGATTTACACAAGATAGGGGTGCAGATCGAGGATGCCATGAAACAAGGTCTGATTGACCATGAGAGAGAGCAGCCTAAGAGGACATTCAACCGCAATACGAATGTAGGCACAAGCAGTGCTGCAGCTGCTAGAGCTTCAGATGTAGGAATGGTCACCACCACTACTCCAAAAACCCTTGTAGCTACACCCTTTACCGGTGCGTCCAGAAGTAGCTTGCAAACAGCCAAGTATGCACCCCGAGGCCAAAGAACCTTCACCCCATTATACATGTCTTTGTCTAAGGCTTTGGGGGTTTTGATTAAGAAAGGGCACCTGAAGCCCCTAGAGCCGTGGCCCTTACCAAAAAAGCTTCATCCCTCCCATAACTCGGCGAAGTATTGTGCCTATCACCAACAGCATGGACACGAAACCGACCAGTGCTTTCGATTGCGTCATGAGATTCAGTATCTCATTGACAACAGGGTGACTGTCTTTTTGGAGAAGCCGAATGTAACAACCAACCCTCTCCCACCACATAACCAAGCTCCACCCCCCAAAAGCATCAACCTGATCCAAACTGGGGTTGTGTCATACGACCCTAGCATATATATCACATCTTCCCACCTACCCAAGTTGGAGGTGTTCATTCTTGACAGCACTGACTTGTGCATGTTGAGCCTCTTCCAAACCCAACATGAACTGGTGGTGGTTGCTATCGAAGATAGAATTGAGATGACTGTTGAGGCAGATGGTAATCAGAATTCAGAGGCTGAGGGGTTTGCAAGCTTTGTGTACAACCCGAGCGGTTACATTACTTCAACAAGCCAGGTTAGGCCGAGAGTAGAGCTGCCGGTTGGGGCAGAGATCTGTGTAGTTTGAGAGGATAGACCTAATCAGGGGCTAGATGACCTAGTGGAGCTGGAAGAGGACATTGCCAACCTTCAGTTCTTCAATGAACAGGATCTGGGGGACGTGGCTGTCAACTGGTTCAACTTGGAAGGGTTAGCAGAAGCTACTGGGTGGCTCAGCGACGAGCCAGGTGTTGTTGAGCGGCCTCAGTCGGAACAGAGTCCATCAGAGACGGGGACATCAGCAGTGGCCGGAATGGCCGGGAATCAGAATGGACTGCCGAAAAGCACCAGTGTTAAGAATTTTTCTTGGGATTAGAGCATTTTGAGTACAGAAGATACTGAGCAGCAGGCTGCACTGATGCAGTTCAAGCAGAAAAAGATCAAAGATCTAGAAAGGGCTAGAAAGGCCAAAGCCCCTGAGGAGACGGAATGTGCTGTGTGCACAAAAGCAGTTTTAACGGAACCGAACAGGTGTCTGTCGGTTGCCGATGGCATGTGGTGGGAAGACGACGACTTGTGTCTTGCCCACACCGATGAAGACTGGGGCCAAAGCCAACTGGATGATACCTCGTATGTAGAAGAAGTGGACCACATGACCAGGAGTGGGCGGTATTTCAAGCCCCACACTTAGATCAACCAGAGGCGTCCAGAAAGGACAAGGAGGCGGAGAGGCAGAATGAAAAGTTACTTGAGGAGGAGGCTGTACTGAAACAGCTTAAGAAGATACAAGCAGACATCTCCATCTGGGGACTGCTGATGGCCTCAAGAGTTCATAGACAAGCTGTCCTTTTTGCGATGGACACGGCCGAACTTTCAGTTGACACCACGCCTGAACAGTTGGTAGGGTTGGTTTTTCAGGGAGGAGCTTCCCCGACGTTGACCTTCACTGACAAGGAACTGTCGCCTGAGGGCTCAGATCACAACAAACCTCTCTACATCTCTGTGGAGTGCAGAGAGAAACGGATACCAGTGGTTCTTGTCAACACAGGATCTGCTATCAACGTATGCCCATCGAGGATGACATATGCTATTGGGTTGAAGCCCGTGGATTTTGTGCCAACTGCCCAGGTGATTCGGGCATATGACAATACTAGCAAAGAGGTGATGGAGACTGTACAAATTTAGACTCAGGTTGGTCCAAGACAATAGGATATTGACTTTCATGTCTTGGACGTTCCCGCAACCTTCAATCTACTCCTGGGGCGGCCGTGGCTGCACCAGGTGAAGGCGGTCTCTTCCATCCTACACCAAATGTTGAAGTATCCCCGCGGGAAGGGGGTGGCCATAGTTTTTGGGAATTCGTCAATACATCCGCCGCCAGAGGTGTCTACACCGGCTCTGGAGATCGAGCGTGGCACAAAAGATGTGTTCCTGTCAAGATTTACCCTAGCCGAGGCCCGGGTTGTACAGAACATACTTGCTATTGATGAGGGGTTATGCGTCAGCGCACAATCTGTGTACCTCATGAACAAGCTCCAGCACATCCTCGGGATGGGATTAGGGAAAAGTGGCTGGCAAGGCGTCGCAGCATCGGCCGAAGTGTCGCACAACCCACATACCTTTGCTTAGGTTATCTGCCTACCAAAGAGAATTGAGTGAGGAAAGGTAAAGAGATGGCTGGAAGAGCCAGAGCAAAGCAGGCCAAGAAGCATTATGAGTTGATGCATTGACCTATCCAGGGTACCCAGAACGGAAGCTTTGTCCGAGAGGGGGAAGACTTCCCGTTCTGCGGCTTCCCAAAGTCATGGCTAAACGCAGATAGGCGGCGGTTGCTGGGATTTGAGATTTTCTTTGACTTGCAATTGCCCAAGGATGATGTTGCCGAAGAGTAGACAGACCCACTAGCTGAGGCTGAACAGTGCAAGGAGGAGGATTCCGAGAGCACAGAGATTGAAATGGAGGTAACACTGGCTTGTCTAGTTTCAGATCCTCCGATCATACATGAGTGCTTGGGGGATAACTTCTCAGTGTCCATGATCATGAATGAAACAGCTGCGAGCCCATCTTCAAATATTCTGGATGCATCCATCGCACCCTCTCTCGTCTGGCAATATGAGGAGGGATTCTTATCGAGCAGCACCGGGTCAGGTAGTGAGCCGGAATCTGATTCCGCTGAGTTTGTACAGTCAAAATCAGGTTCCAACTTGTCTGAGTCTGAGTTCGGTATTCTTGGGGGTGACAACTGTAGGCGCGCCCGTGGGCCTCACTATAGTTCGGACTCGATTTGTGTCACGGTCCTTAATCTGAACCAAAGAGTCCAAATCTGGCAAATCGTTTTGAGAAATAGATTTTTGAAAAGAAATACCAAACATGGACTGCTTTGCCAGATACAGAGTCGCCACCTAAATATTTTATTTTGGAGGAATTTAGGAAACCCTGACTCGGTGCCAAAGGGCCACGTGTCCGTCATCACCAAAGTTGCCTCGGCTCAAGATCGGAAACCTTGGGTACGATTGGGGAAGGTCATCTTGAGCACCCCCTCTCGCCCGATCCGAAGATCAACCTTTACTAACCGTGATATCCAATTTTTAAAAACGTTATGTGTTCTTTTCCTGATTATTAGCCTAGAATTACTATGTTATGCGCACAGCACAAAAAGTATAGACTAGATTGCCTAATTTGGGAATAAACATTGCATATCCGTTTGTTTTGGAAAAATGTTTTGGATTTGCTACTCGTAAGTAGGCTAAACACGGATTCAATGAGCTATTCCAACTCAGACAATCCAACCTTCACCCACAGGCATTCAAGCAGTTATATCACATAAGCAGCTAGCCTCATGGTAATCATGCTATCATGGCAACACTCACACGCATGCAAGGATGCTAAAGCATAAAATACTTACTCGTACTTCCGTGCCAAAACAAAGAACTCGTTAGCAATCCATGCATGATCCAAGTCATGTTTAAATGTCTAATGCAACACATACGGAATGTCACTAGAGTAGGCTCGACTAGTCTATGAATGACATGTGAAAATGCACAAGTAGCATGTATTCAAGTTAGATTTGAAATACTAATGCAGTTAGCATGATGCGCCGAGCCCGGTGCATGCAATACTGATGAATGATGCATGCACATAGCATAAGGTATGCTAAATTAAACATGACCTATTACTAACCATCAAAGCAGGTAAGTAAAAGGGAGAAAGAAGTGGGGGGTTGGAAGACATGCACACACTCACCCACACTTATTACAAATTCGCCCTCGCTCGGAGGGACCAAAAGAATAATACAATTCGGTAATGAATTAACTATTCTAGCTAATTGATTATTACAGACCAACTAAATAATTTAAACAAATTAATTAATTAAAGAAATGCAAGAAAAAAGGGCCTTGGGAAGAGGGCTCAATGCACGCGGTGCTCGGGTCTTGCTCGGAAGTCCACTGCCATGCACAAGCTGCCTCTGTTTTCCCTACTCTGCTCCTCTGAAAACTTCCAAAGTCTCAGAATTGCTTCCCTGGACATTGGAAGACACCACCGGCTGAGGAGAATGGCCACCGGCAGTAGATGTGATCATCGGCTATTGATGAAGCTATCGGCCACGGGTGGATTGCCGGTCGGCACTATGTGCAGTCGATCGGCAAAAAGTTCCTACAGAATCTGTTTGACAGCAGCAGAGGACAGAGCTTTGCATGGCAATGCAATTCAAGCAATGTATGCACCAACCATATCCCTTATCTTGTTTATGACTCAAAGGGACATGGTCCTTGGTTCTCGGACCATCAATTGTGCATTTCAATGCGTGATGGCCAAGAGACCAATTTATGCATGTTGATTTCAAATGGCAATGCAAACAACAAACAAAAGGGCTTCTACCTCTATCATGACTCACTTCAAGAGGTGAGGCATGCATGCGCAATGCAATGCAACCTAGGCATGGGCGGTAAGAATGCAACATGGCAATGCAATGGTTACATGCAAGTATGCAAGCAACCATGCGAGGTGAATTGCAAACAAGCAAAGAGATGGACTTAACATGGTTTAGGCAGCCCTTACTTAGGCCTAAAACAGTGGCAAAAGGTGCTCGAAAGTGAAGGCTAATAGGCACACAAACACGCATGCAAATGATCTCCAACACTTCAAGCATTGAAGAGTAATTCTCAAGCACACTCAAGAGGATGCAAACATGGACATAAGCATGCAAATTAAGCCTTGAAATCATGCAAGAACATGGTGCCAAACCAACCAAACAATGCAATCAAGGTATGCAAGCAAAGTCCAAGATTCAAAGCAAGCTAAAGGGGTATTGAACCACACTTAACAAGACCAAACATGGCATGAATTAAGCAACTAAAATTAGGATTTTACATGTCAAAATGGACCCCCAAGACCACTTAGATGACATCTAAATGACTCACACATGGAAATATGCGCAAATGCACTTTCAAGGAGCATGAAACACAAACTCTTGAAACATCAAAGAGCCATGAAATGCAAGTATACAAGCATGCTAAGTGGGCTGAAATGACATGGAAAGTAGTCCCAAATCACTAATCAAAGCAAGTAATGCATGCTATACATTCACATACTTGAAGCCTACAAGCTAAAATGCAAAGAGGCTATGCAATGCATGCTAAAGTCGACCAAACAACTAAGGAAAGACCTTAAACATGGCAAATAAACATGAAAGCTTCACAAAGCTAAGCCTAAAGTGCTAGAACAATGGTTTACAACCTAAGACATGTTAAGGCAACAAAATGGCATTACAAGGCATGTATGCTAAGCAAGCATGGTGTACCAAAACTAACTTTAAAACAATGCTATTTCATGGAAAATAAGCATAATAATAGCTAAGGCATGGTCAACAAGAGCCTAAGCTAGGTGCTCCCTCAAGAGGCAAAAAGTGCCCTTTCCAAGGACAACAAGGAGAGGGGGTGGCCCTCTCCTTCTTGGACCTCAAGGCACCATCCTCACCTCTGAAATCCCTCAAGATTTCAATGGTGAGGAGGCCCAACACCAAGGTCTCGGAGCTCTCCCAAAATGACACAAAATGGAGCCTTACAAGGCTTAAGAGGGGTCAAACAACCCCAAAGCTTGAAGCAACCTTAAACAACTGTTTAGAGGGCTTAAAAAACAGAACTTTTTTATGTTATACACAAAGCCTAAAAACAGTTGCAAGATAGGCTAAAAAGCTATGCAAGAATGAGGTAAAAAGGGACAAAAGTCTTACCCTTGTAGACCCTCTTCAACAATGGAGCTCCAGCAGCTTCTTGAGGTTGAAATCAACTTTCAAAAACTCTAAAAACAACCCTCAAGGGTCTCAGCTCCAAGGAAAGGTGTGGTAGTGTGTGTTTGTGTACAAAACTAAGGCTTAAACACACACAATACAAGAGAATGAGAGGTATAGATATAGGATAGATACAAAACCCTAACCTAGAACCAGAACTTCTCTAAAAAAATTTTTCTAACCCTAATGCCAAGAGAGGAGCCTCTTCTTATAGGCAACTCCCTCTTGTAAGGCTTCCAAAACAAGCCATCCAAGAGGGAAATCCCTCCATACACGTGTATGGAGGGGAACAGAGTGGGTGCCAGCTATCACAGCTGCACAAAATATCTACTAAAAGTAGATGAACAGTGATCGGCCATTCAAAATTGCCATTTTGGCAAAATAAATGGCCGACGGCAACAAAGAGTGCCGACCGCAATATACATTGCCGATGGCATAAAATCACTGGCCGGTGGTCTCAAGCCATGGCCGGTGATGTTGTGGGGATGCCTCACAAGGCATTCCCTGCCCCTCCAAGGCAAAACACAAGTGTTTGGTGCAAAACCAGACACAACACGTCGAGTCGAGAGATTCCTGAGGCAAGGCGCGCAACCGAGACCTCCGGGAACTCAAGACGAACACAAACAAGGGTAATCACCAAGTGTTCAATGGTGACGTCCAAGTCTTAAGGACGGTCAAAAATGGGTGTCTACAATTGCCATCTTTGACAGAACTTGAAAGTCATAACAATGACGGGAGTGAATGTTCAAAGCCCAGAGACGACCCATTTTTGACAAGGCCAAGACTCAGACAAGCATGCAGACAATCAAGATATGCGCCCGAAGGCAGGGGCAAGATGCAAGACATTGCACAGAGCCGGACATAACTTATGATCATGCAAAGAAAGCTGTAATGAAGTACACATGCGACATTTTTAAGCTGCATACACCAATGCAACTACATTACAATGCAGAAAGGATGTAAGAGAATTTATGCAATTCTCGATACGCCTCACTCGGAGGATTACAATACCTGTGCGGTCGTTTGGTTGCACCAGCCTCAAATGAACCGTACATACAATAACGTGCCTGAAAAGAAAGCAAACTTAACAGGTACAATATTTGTTTAGGCACATGCATGACAATGCAAAAATGAATGCAAAATGATATGCAATATATACAAAACTATGTATAAACAATGCAAATGAAAGTGTAATGCAATTGAATCATGATCCAATCATGAGCGGTTCGAAACCACACCTATGTCAAATAGATTTGATGGAGGTAACAAGTCCGTCTACCATAGAACGGTCACACAGAACTATGGTATATTGGGGGGAATTGACAAAGGTGGGGAAACGACCCGCTGGGGAAGGACCAATGATCCTATGCTGGATGCAACAATTACACTACAATGTAATATATAATGAAAATGCTGGGGAAATGGCAATGGATATGCCATAGGCAAAGCATGTACGCATACAAGCCACGTCTAACATAGAACGGTCCACTGAACTATGCTTCGACACGAGAAGTATGGGCACATACCGGACCAAGCTCAACATGGAAAGGCGCAAGCCATAGGCGAGGTGATGCGGTGAATGCATGCAAGCTACAATGCAATATCTACAAATATGCAATGGAATGGAAATGGATACAATGGATATGGCCTGCGGGCCAAACCAAATCTTGCCTAGGAAAGGCATGTACACATACAAGCTGTTGTCTAACATAGAACGGTCCTACTGAACTATGTTTTGACGTGAAAAAGTATGGGCACATTCCAGACCAAGCTCAATCATGGAAAGGCGCAAGCTCTAGATGGAGATGATGCAATGAATGCATGCAGCTACACTATATTACAATGATGCATGACAATGTAACTATTTTTGTTTTTGTTTTTGTTTTTGAAATGCAAATGCATGATGATGCATGATTTCGAGTGCGCGACAATGCGCGGCTTTTAGATGTACGTGTGAACTTGAATATGCGACGACACGAGTCGCTTGAAATACATGTATAATGCAACTATTCAAAAGTTGTTCGGGCACGACAAACGCCGAAGGACTTGTACCTTCAGAGGATTTAGGGTCTCCTAGACTGAAAAAAAAAATCCTCGATATGTCTCACTCGGAGTATACCATACCTGCCCGGTTCGTCAGGTTGCACCAGCCGTAAATGAACCGTACATACAATATCGCGCCTGCAAAGAAAACAACTTAACAGGTACAATATGATTAACAACATGCATATTAATGTACTTGAAAATGCGTGACAACGCGAAGCAAAGTGGGAAGCATAACAATGCTGTGGAGGCACCGACATGTGAGTGGAGCACACGGTCTACGCAAGCAACGAGATTTGATCATAAGCATGCGGTCTACGCAAGCAATGAAATTGGTTTCAAATGTGCGATCTACGCAAGTTAGAACATGCGGTCTACGCAGTAATGAATTTGAACATAAGAATGCGGTCCACGCAAGCAGAACATGCGGTCTACGCAAGCAAAACAAAAACATGCGACTACGCAAGTAAAACATACGGTCTACGCAAGTAAAACATCGGTCTATGCAAGCGAAACACGCGGTCTACGCAAACGAAACACGGTGGTCTACGCAAGCGAAACATGCAGTCTACGCAAGTAAAACATGCGGTCTACGCAAGAATGAAATTGATTACGAATATGTGGTCTACGCAAGCAAAACATGCGGTCTCGCAAGTAATGAAATTGATTACGAATATGCGGTCTACGCAAGGAAAACATGCGGTCTACGCAAGCAAATGAATTGATTACAAACATGCGGTCTACGCAAGCAAAACATGCAGTCTAAGCAAGTAATGAAATTGATTACAAATATGCGGTCTACGCAAGTAATGAAATTGATTACAAAATATGCGGTCTACGCAAGTAATAAATTGATTACAACTATGCGGTCTACGCAAGCAAAACATGCGGTCTACGCAAGTAATGAAATTGATTACAAATATGTTGGTCTACGCAAGACAAACATGCGGTCTACGCAAGTAGTGTGATTGAATGCATGCAAAATGCAAATAAGATGCGCAAAATAATAGCGCGCAGTGCGTTTAGGACAACGCGAGTGCACAAGACAGTGCGATTGATTTGAAATGCACAAGACAGTGCAATCGATATGTGCTTGCACCATGGGGCAACCTTTGAGGTTTTATAAAAGCCAAAAGGATACGAAAAAAGGATTACCTTGCACGAATTCGAGTTCCCGCACAGAGACACGATCCGAGGTCAGAAACGGAGGCCGGTTTGAGCGTCGGCAAATGCACTGTTTTACACGTGTTTTGAGCCACTAAAGGCCCTGGACCCCACACATAACTCAAAACAAGGGTGTAGGAGGCTTCCAAAACCCTTTAGGAGACCACCGGTGTCCACCGGCCATCAAATGCATCACCGACCGTCCATCAGCCATTATACAATTTCCACGGTACAATATTTTTTGCCGACCGGCAAAGAGTGTGGCCGACCGGCAAAAAGTCCCTGTATCGGGGCAGTTTCAGTCATTTGGCCACGGGTCTTTTAAAATAGGGCTAGCCCTATTTTCTTTACTTCTCCTTGCCTCGAAATCTTCTTTCTCTCTCTCTAAAATATTTTTCGAGCCTTATTCCTCGTTTTCCTGGTTTTTTGGCTTCGTTTCGTCGTTCGATTTCGCGTTCACCCTTGCGTTTTCGAACGTTTTGAACCGATTGAAATTTTATTTCAGTGTTGTTTTTTCAATTTCCGCCACTCGGGGCTTGTTTCCCTCAAGTTTTTCTCGATATCTGTGCTTTTCCGCACTTTGGCTTTTCCGGTATTTCCGGCCCTCTTGGGGTTGACTTTTTTGTTGACTCTCACATTCTCGCCCAGTTTTTCGTCTTCCGGCCATTTTTCACATTCTCTTCGACGATGGCGGACGATCTTCCACAAGGCGGGACCCCTCCAGAGCTCGAGATGGATCCCGAGGCCGACCCCTTGCCACTTCATATCCGGCCGTTCGATCCAGAGACCTACAGGCCTGCCGTTCATGTGATGTCCCCGATGGACTACGCTAGTTCCGGAGCTTCGAGAGGGGCTGGCACCCGAGCTTCTCCTGCGTGAGCCCACCTCTCATCTGTCCTTTGGCGCTTTCGAGGTAACTTCTTTCTTCTGTTTTATTATTTTCCGCAATGTAGACATAACTGCCATTTAGTTGATTCTGTTCTCTAACTGCTTAGCCCGGATGCACCGATACACTGTACACTGTAGTTGATTGCAAACAAACTTACAACCGATATCTGTTTGAAACTACACGTGCACACACACTGCCCTAACCCAAATCATCCCAAACACACGGCGCACACTGTATTTACTACATACACACTGCGTACCCGGTATCTGCTTGAGTTCTGAAACATGCACACATGCTGTATTTGCCCTGAACCACTCAAATACACGACGCACACTGTATTTTACTGCATACTCACTGGTACCCGGTATCTGCTTGAGTCTGAAAACATGCACACATGCTGTATTTTGCCCGAACCACTCAAAACACATGGCGCACACTGTATTTTTACTGCATACACACTGGTAACCCGGTATCTGCTTGAGTCTGAAAACATGCACACATGTTGTATTTGCCTGAACCCACTCAAACACGCTGACACATCACACTTGTAGTTCACTGTAAGTACACCGGTACCCAATGTCTGTTCGAATTTGAAAACATGCACGCATGCTGTATACCTGTATGCTTTTAAAAACTGCGTTTTGAATATTGCCTCGCAATTGTTGTTTTGATTACAGGGGGATTCCCATACCATCGCGGGTATGGGAATATCGTTGCTCGGGATTGGTACTTAGAGCTGCAGACGCGGTTCGTCATATCATCGACGAGGCCGGTTTCGGCTCTCTGCAGGGGGCTCTCTCGGCTTACGACCTGCTAGGCCCTTGCTTGCCGCTTTAGTGGGAGAGTGGTGGGATACCACCAACTCCTTCCACTTCTCCGCTACGGGGGACATGACGATGACTCCCTTATGATTTTCTCGATGCTCACCGCATCGGGGTAGGGGGTGATCCGATCCCCTTCGACACCGATATTGGGTGAGTGGGACGCTGCCCAACTGTACTTGCTCGACACTCAGCTCCCCTCGCTCGAGCAGGGGTTTGTCAGGTACTCTTGGTTCTGAGAGCCATTTCCAGATTCAGCTAGCCTTGGCGGAGGTGGCGCAGATGACCCCAGAGGAGGTGGATCAGTATGCGCGGGGTTTCATCATGTTCCTCTTCGGGATGACTCTTTTCGCCGACCGGGCGAAACACCGTGCCTTTATGTCTGTTGAGCGCACTGGTGGATGTTAGGCAGATCCGCCGTTATGACTGGGGTGGCGCAGGCTTGGCCACATTGTATGGGTTACATGAGCTCTTCTTCCCGCCTCAGCGGACAGCTTCTCGGCGGCTACTGGCAAGCTTGGGAGGCACATTTCTTCCCCTTTTACATTCTGCTTCACGTTTTCTGTATTCTGTACACTGCACACACACGGTCTGCCGCTCACTGACTATATACTGCACACGCGGCAAACATATTACTCTGCTTTACCTTGACTGTTATACTACACACACTGTATACTCTGTACGTACACTGCACAACACACGGCTCTGCCATTTCTGCTTTATTCTGTATTTTGCTTTATTCTGAAGTTTCAACTTATATCTATTCTGCCAGTTATGGGTGTATGCCTACTTTCCCAGGCTTGCCCCAGTACCTGATGTGGAGACCCACTCGGCGTCCCCTTTTCTCATCGCTTTGATGTGCGATGCGTGCGGAGACCACGGGAGTCTTTTATCTTCTTCCGTCGCGTACTTCGACACCATACCGCCACAGCAGGTATGTTTCAACTTTAGAATTGCTTAGGCTTCGCTTAGCACTGTATGTTTGATAACAGATAGATAACAAACTGCATTTCATTTTCAGATCACCTGGCGGCCTTGGGCTCTTGTTGCCAGCCGTGGTAATGGGATCCACTACGAGGGCGCAGAGGAGACTGGCCCTTACCGGAGTTCTTGTTGGAGGGCCCGGCTCTGTCGGGGCTTGGTACCTGGGCGAGCGTTTCTTGCGTCAGACCCTGGGTTTACCGGAGCAAGATATGCCGGGTTTTCGCCTCCTA
>NW_021024851.1:1438039-1448951 GCF_004153795.1 Camellia sinensis
AGAGTTCAGTGTTATTGCATACGCATCAACATCATGGTTAAACCTCAATGTGAATGGGAATTGGATCCTATTGGCGGAAAATAAAAAAAAAAAAAAAAAAAAAAAAAAAATCGAGCATTTTGTACTGTAATGACAGATAACCAAACGGCCTCATAGCAAACAGCCCAAGCAACAACTGCTCAAACTGAACGCACAGGCCCATTACTCTGTTGGGATTAGCTGGCAGTTACAACCCTATCACCACACTCGGTTCATGTCTGCACACAGCAATCCTGAAACAACCAGCCCAATTCTGACAAGATGGAACACAAAATGGAACAGTTGAAGTTGAAAGCACGCTCAGATCCGCGAATTTTTTTTTTCTTCTTTGCTTTCGCACAGATGTAGAGAAAGGCACAGCAGCTCTGAGCAACAAACGATTTCGAATAAAAAAAGGATTTTCAACCGAGCGTATGAGCCTAACACTGACACAAGCAGGAAGGACTAAACAAAAAGGTACACGACCTAAACAACAACAGACACGCTCGGGAAAGACCAAACAAAAGTTGAGGTGAACAAAACGAAAGACACGCCAACGCAGACATGTCAACGAAAGACCTCAAATCTCGGGAGCAGTTCCTCCGGGTATATTTCCCACCCTTTCTTGATTTGTGATTCTCACATTCATTCGGCTCAGGGCTCGGTTTTTTTCCTCTCAAACCCCTTTTTCTTTACTTTTCCCTCAACATTACAACTCTCTATTCTTTATCTCATCATTTTTTCGCCTCCCCAAGTGATTGATGAAGTAAAATGGGAACGTTGCAGGGTTCAATGCCCCAATGCCGTTAGCTCACAGCTATTTTTCTGGTGGGTAAATGCCCTCCTGGCAAGTTGTAGACACCCCATTTTTGACCGTCTTCAAGACTTGGACACACCGTTTTGAACACCCGGTGATCATCCACGGGTTTGTGTTCGTGTTGGAGTTCCCGGAGGCCTCGGCTACGCGCTTTGTCTTCAGGATCTCCGAATCGACTGTTAGGTGTCTGTTTTTGCACAAACCTTGTGTTTGCCTTGGTAGGGGCAGGAATGCCTTGGTAAAGGCATCCTCACCATCCACGGCGCCATGGCAGAAGGCCACCGGCTGTGTTTTTGGATGCCATCGGCAATCTTATATTGCCGGTCGCATGCTTTTATGCCGCCGTCGGCACTCAATTTTGTTCCAAAATGGCATTTTTGAGCAGCCGACTACTGTTCATCTGCTTTTGCCAGATATTTTCAAACGCCTGAATGTTATTTTGTTCCCTCTCCATACACGTGTATGGAGGGGGATGACTCCTTGTAGCTTACCTTGTAAGCGATTTAACAAGATTGGCTCCTCTATAAGAGGAGCCTTCCTCTCTTGCTCTAGGTCTAGACATCTTTAGAGAGAAAAGTATGGTGAGAGCTCTGGCTTTGAGCGTTTAGGTGTTGATATATATTTTCCTATCTCTATACCTCTTTCCCATTGTGGCCTTTGTATGTGTTTTGAGTGTGTTTCTGTGTCTTACGTATTTGCACAACAAACAACTAGTGTTACACTTGTACCTTTAGTTTTCTTGAAGGACCAGAGGTTGTTCTTGAGGTCTTATTGAGCTGTTTGAAGCCTCAAAGAAGCTGCTGGCAGCTTCCTTTGAAGAAAGTCAACAAGGGTAAGAAACTAGTCCATTTATTCCCCATTTTTGTGTTACATTGTATTTTTTACCTATCTGCAACTGTTTTTCGGCTTGCATATAATATAACAAAGTTCTGTTTCTAGGCCTCTAAATAGTTGTTTGAGTGTTTTGTGGTTTGAGGTGTTTGACCCCCTTACGGCCTGAAGGCCCCATTTTGTGTTTATTTTTGTAAGCTCCGAGATCTGGTGTTGGGCTCCTCACACTGAATATCTTGAGGGATTTCAGAGGTGAGGATGGTGCTTGAAGTCCCAAAAGGAGAGGGCCACCCCCTCTCTTTGTGTCCTTGAAAGGACCTATTTTGGCTTTTGAGGGAGCACCTAGCTAAGCTTCATGTTGACCATGCCTTGGCTGTTTTGTGCTTATTATGTCATAATATGCCTCTTTTTTTGTTGGTTTTGGTACACCATGCGCTAGCATACCTCCTTGTAATGCCACTTGTTGCCTTAACATGGCTTAGTTTGTGTAAACCCTTGTTCTAGCATGTTTTAGGCTTAGCGCTTGTGAATCTTCATGTTATTATGTGCCATGTGTTAAGGTCTTGCCATAGTTGTTTGGGTCGGCTTTGTATGCTTAGTATAGCCCATTTGCATTCCGGCTTGTTTGGCCTTAAGTATTTGAGGGTATAGCATGCATTACTTGCTTTGATTTAATGGTTTGGCATCATTTATAGCACCATTTCAGTCCCCTTGAATGCTTGTATGCTTGCCTTGGTTGTCTCCTTTGATGCCTTATGAGCTTGTGTTATATGCCCATTTTGGCCATGTACACATACCTTTGAATTTGAGCACTTAGATGCCATCCAGGGGCCCCTTTGCATGGTCTAGGTCTGCCTTGGACCTGTTTTAAGCCCCTAGCCTTGTGAGGCTTGGTTGCTTAGCCGTGGTTCGAGTCCCTTTGACTGCTTCAAGTACTGGGCTATTGCAGTGCTTAGCCTATCTTGTTGCGTGTTTAGCACCATATCTTGCATAATTTTCAGAGCTTAATGCATGTCATTTATCCATGTTTGCATCCTCTTTAAATGTGCTTGAGAATTGCTTTTAAATGCTTGAAGTATGGACATCCTTTGCATGCATGTGTGTGTGTGTGTTTAGTCCTTCATTTTGGCACTAGGCCACTGTTTTGGGCCTAATTAGAGCTGTCCAAATCATGTTTAAGCCCATCCCTTGCTTGCTTGCATGCTTACCTTGCATGTTGTTTGCATGCTCGCATGTACATTTGCATTTCATGTTGCATCCTTAGCTTATATGCCTAGGCGCATTGCATCTAGCATGCATGTCTTGTTCCTTGATCTAGTAAAGAATTGGACTTTGGTTTTGGTTTGCATGCATTTGACATCAAAATGTGCACACTTGGTCCCTTGGGCCATCACGCATGAAATGCACGATTGATGGTCGAGAACCAAGGAACATGTACCTTTGAGTCACTACAGGTAAGGACATGATTGGGCATATATGGCTTTGAATTGCATTACCATGCTCTGCCTTGCCTCTGTGCTGTCAATTGCAGATTCTGCAGGAACTTTCTGCACACGCGCAGTGCTAGGGCCGACCGGCAATCTTTCCATGGCCGATGGATGCATTCACAACGTGATCACATCCACTGCCGGTGGCCATCTTATTCAGCCGTGTGTCTCCCAATGTCCAGGGAAGTAATCCTGAGACTTTGGCAGCTTTCAAAGGGTAGAGCAGGAAAACAGAGGCAGCTTGCGCATGGCATCACTTCGAGCAGGACCGAGCATGCATTGCATGAGTCTCTTCCCGAGACGGTTTACTGTTTTCCTAATTAGTTATTTGCTTAGCTAATTAGATGCCTGTAATATTTAATTATCTGTAGGTTTAATGTATTTCTGTAATAATTTTCGTCCCTCCGAGCGAGGGTAAATTTGTAATAAGTGTGGGGTAGTGTTGCATTGTCCTTTTGTTTCCAATTCCCACTTCTTTCTTCCTTTACTTACCTGCTTTGATGGTTAGTAGAATAGGTCAGTTTATTTAGCATACCTTATCTATGCATGCGTGCATCCATACATTTGTCTTGCATGCACCGGGCTTGTACATCATGCTAACTGCATATTTATTTCAATTCCAAATTGAATACGTGCATCAACTGATTGCATTTCACATACCATTGTTTAGGTTAGCTGAGCCTACTCTAACTGCATCCTGTATGTGTTGCATTAGACATTTGAAAATGAACTAGGATCACGCATGTTTGCTAACTATTTATTGTTTTGGCTTGGAGTACGAGTAAGATTTTATGCTTTAGCATACCGCATGCGTGTGAATGCTATTATGACAGGATGCTTACCTAACCTGTGGCTAGAATGCTTATGTGATAAACTGTTTGAATGCCTGTGGGTGAGGTGGATTGTCTGAGTTGGAAAAACACGTTGAAATTCGTATTTAGCCTACTTACGAGTAGCAAATCCAAAGTGTTTTTTCAAGACAAACGGATATGCAATGCTTATTTTCAAAATATAGGCAATCCAGGTCTAACTTGTTGCTGCGCGCATAACATAGTAATTCTAGCTATTAAATGGAATAAGAACACATAATGTTTTCAAAAATGGATATCACGGTTAGTAGAGGCCGATCTTCGGATCGGGCGAGAGGGGTGCTTCATACTGACCTCCCAATCGTACCCTAGCTCCCGAGCCGAAGGCAACTCTGGTGATGACGGACATGTGGCCTCGCACCGAGTCGGTTTCCTAAATCCCCCATAAAAAATATTAGGGTGCGACTCTGTATCTGGCAAAGCAGTCCATGTTTGGCATTTTCTTTTTCTAAAAATCTTTTTCTTCAAAAAGGATTGCCGGATTTGGATTCTTTGGTTCAGATTAAGACCGTGACACAAATCGAGTCGAATTGTAGCAGCGAGGGCCCCCACGCGGGCGCGTCTACAGTTCTCTGGCGACTCTGCTAGGATTTAAGAGCTTGACTCAAACTCGTGATATCCTGTTTTGATTTCACTTATGTGTTTCTTTTCATTGCAGTGCATTGGTGCGCTAGGAACACAGTTTTGTCATCTGCCATTTCTGAACGGTTGCCGGAGGGCTTGTCTTGTCAAGGCATGACCATAAGGCTGACGGTTATGGCGCTCTGACAGTATGGGAACACAAACCCGTTTTACCGAAGCATCCTTTTCGACCATTCACCTAGTGCTAATTCGGATCCATAGTGACCATTCCAAGTAGACAGGTTGCTTACCCGATGCTAGGTTGTTTGAAACCACTGCGTTGCAGTAGTGGAACCTAGCTCTTGACAAAATAGGACAGGGAAACCCTACCCCAACATAGGGGGGGTTTTGGCTCTCTTTACTGCTATGTGCTTTAGAGTGTATCAATACAGGGGAAAGTAACATATCAGTTGCAAGTTTGAGTATCAGGCCCAAGGGCACCAGTATCAGTGGTTGTTGAGAAACCAGTTACTGCGGGTATCAGGTTCAGTTTTTGGAGACAGTGATTTCTGGGGAACAGTGATCAAGTAGAGTGGCATTGTTTGGCTAGCCTCTGTTTGATCTGTGGGCTGAAATGCTGTTTGTTGTCTCTTTCAGTCGGACAGCTGGTACAGGATAGCTAGTGCTCTCCCTTTGCTAAGGGCAGGACTTATGATGACGCAGAATTCGGAAGAGATCGTGGTTATGACAGTTGCATTAGAGCAAGGGATCATCGTGCAGAGTGAGACCAATACTGATATGCCATATCCACCCAGCGCCTGTTGCACACCCGATCTGGGCCCCCAGCGTATACCAGGCTCGCGAGCCTACTACATTTGAACTAATGGATGATAGGTGATCTCCAGAGGTCTGTGGCGGATCTCGCCTACGGAATGTCAGCTTCACCTCCAGCGCGCACCATATGCCAGAGTTTCGTACCCCAGGACCCCCGTTTGGGGCAAATTGTGATCGAACTTAGCCAACCGGAGATGGCCTCCACTATGGCAATGACATATCAACATCAACCAAACCCTCGATCAGGCTGAGGCCAGAGGAAAAGACGAAAATGAAGCAAGGCCGATCCCATTGAACACTGCTGCAGCAGTCGAGCTTTGAAGGCCGGAGGATGAACAAGCAACAGATATCCGCAGTTATGGAAAAACTGTGGAGGATGCTTCCCCACTCCACTTAAGGAGAGTTCAAGTCAGTCAGAAAAACAAAGATGCCCGTCATGCCAGAACAGCTTCTCCTGTTCCCGCCCCTGCCCTGGGAAAGATCAGAAAGCCAAGGCAGCGCCTGCCGACCCTTTTGCTGTTGGCGGCTGTAAGAACACTCAGACTTCAAAGTACCTGCCCCGAGGGCGCAGGACCTTTCAATGCTCTCTACATGCCGTCTGTCCAAGGCACTTCAGATCCTTGCCGAGAGGGGACACCTTTAAACCCTTGGAGCCTCGACCTCTCCCGAAGAATCTCCCTGCTACGCAATAATACTGCTCAGTACTGCGCACCACCAGCAGACAGGCCTGCTACCGACAATTGCTTCCGCCTCCGTCATGAGGTGCAAGATTTGATTGACAACGAGGTTACCTCCCGCCCACCTCAGCCAAGTCTGTTACCACCCAGTTATTGGACTTTGAGGACACACGATACTGCAATATGTAATCAAAAGTGAACCACCTGCGGGCGGCATTTGGTATATTTTGATGTGGCATCTGGCACGCATTTTTGAGCATCTGTGAATGAGCTTTGTAAATTCTGGCTTGGGTATCGAGTCAGTCTTTTGTTTGAGTCTGTCTCTTTGTCTTGAGTCAGTCTTTTGCTAAGGGTCTGTCTTGTTGTAGCGAGTCAGTCCCCTTTGTATAGAATACCAGGTGATTCCGGGGTTGTTGCCTCGACGCCGTTTTGTCTTGTAATTACTGTTTTTGTTTTTTGAGTCTGTTTCTGCCGAGGGCCAGTTACACCAACAAATCTGAATGAAACAGCTGTGGTTATCTCATTTTTCATGCTTGCTTTCAGTGTGAGTTAGTTGTGCAAAGGATTCGAATGATGGCTGACAGTACATCTCGCCGCCTCTCCTGCGTGCCAAATTCATTGCATTAACCTAAGTTTTCAAAAACCCCTTCTTGAACATTGCGGTGATAAAAACGAAGAGGAAGGAATTCCTCGGGTTTTGCAAAACTTTGATCAAATTGAGAGAAAGAGAGGCATGCTAAGCCTTTTAATGAATAAAATCATGCTTGTCAGCGTGAGTACTGGGAAGGACCCTGGCTTGATCCAGATTGGTTCCACACTATCTTCGGCACGAGCGATTTGTCGTTTTCTTAAAAACTTTCAAAAACAAATGTTTTACGCGGCCCTGTGAAGACTTGTGTGGAACCGCTCTTGAGATTGTGCAGCCTAGGATCGCTCTCAGCCTCAAGATTCAACCCGTCCGTTTCGAACCTCGAACCCGATCAGAAAGTTCAAACGGTCAAATGTCATGCAAGGTCTGTATGGCCAAATCAGAAGCAGCCCTCGAGCAAGAGGCACCGAAGGCGAGTCAAAAGGATTAGATCTCACCAAAAGAAGCTCGTGGAGCAACCATGATGGATCCTTCCGCAAATCATTGCAACGGCCGTTCTCCTAGATATAGAGAGGCTTCAACTTCAAAAACCATTTGGCATGGACTTGTTACACTTTTACCCTTTGAGAGGCTCGCTGGGCCAAAAACCCGGAAGGGCGACCCAGGCAAAAGTTAAAGCAAGAGAAAAATACGAAAAAACAAAAAAAAACAAAAAATGCAAAAGAAAAGAACAAAAAAAAGAAAAAAAGAAAAAGAAATCAAAAGAAAAAAAAAGGAAAGAAAAGCTCGCAAGGTCAAAAACCCGCATCGGGCACCTTGGCAAAAGTTAGAGCCTGAAAAGTGAAGGTTAAAATACCCGAGTGTACCTTAACCGGAACTACGTAAGGCTTGATTCCCATGTTTGGGATACGTAGGCAACTTCATCACGAAGTCCAGCCCCCAACGCTTTCATAGCGTCTCAGTCCATGCAATGGTTTCGATTTCATCCCATAGTCCAGTCGTCAACACCTTCCAAGGCGACTGTGTCCATATATTTGTCATGACCGTCTTCGTCATCTCTGTGTCCAAGAGTTCAACCACCACCAATGAAGACTGTTTGCGGACTGCTGCGGCACCATCCAAACAAGGGGCAACTTTCCGTTGCCACGAGTCGTTGCAAGTCGCCATTCAAACCAGGGGCAACTTTCCGTTGCCATCCACCCCCTTTAAGCCAAGGGCAATTTTCCATTGCCTCCGATCCGAGGTTGCGCATCTCAAAGGGTAAGTTCCATGCTCGTTGAGCATTAACTGTTTGTAAAATAGTTTTGAAAATTTTTACTAAGGTTGACTATTTTCTCGAAAACTGTTCTATTTTTCAAAACTGGACCATTTTCTTGGACCCCAAAAGGAAAATTTTCAGTGCTTGCAGCTTGACTTGCATGGTTCTTAAATCAAGAGTCGAACAAGTACGTTAATCCGACTCTCATTTTGATCAAAACTGTTTTAGTAGAAAGCAAAAACAAAGAATGGTCAAAATGATGAACTAGGGGCACAGTTGAGTCGGGTGTTTTGTCTTTCCCCCGTCATCGACATACTTGCCAAGAGGGCACTCTACCCACCAGAAGAAATAGCTGTGAGCTAACGGCATTGGGCATTGAACCCGCGACTTCCTATTCATTCATTAATTACCTTGGGGAGGGATGGAAAATAAGAGAATAAAGAATAGAGGGGTGTAAGTTGAGAGAAAAAGCGAGCCAAAGGGTTTTGAGAGAAAAACCGAGCCTGAGGGCTGAGTGATGTGAGAATCACAAATGAGAAAAGGGTGGGAAACAATACCCAGATAAACTGGCTCCTCGTGATCTGAGGTCCCCCGTCTTCGTTAACGCGTATGTATGTCGTGTCTTTTATTTTGTTTACCTCAACCTTTGTTTTAGGTTTCTTTCGAGCGTGTCTCGTTGTGTTTAGGTCGTATACCCTTTTGTTTGAGTCTTTCTCTGCTGTGTTCAGTTGTAGGCTCGATGCCCCGGTTTGAAAAACCCTTATTTGAGTTCAAAAAAATCGTTTATACTCAGAATGTTGTGCCATTCTCTATATTTGATTATGTTTCGACCCTAGTCAGTTTCACCTTTGAAGGCCATCTTGTCAGATTGGGCTGTTTTGTTTAAAGTTTGCCGTGTGCAGAATAAACCAAGTGTCGGGTTATGGGCTGTATGCAGATTAATCCTCAGCAGAGTATGGATTGTGTGTTCAGGATAAGCAGTGGTTTGCATGGGTTGCTTCGCTGTTACTTGGTTTGATTATCTTGTTATTACAATGCAAGTATTCAACATTCAGACCACAGATCAATTCCATTTACATTGAGGTGTAGCATGATGTGATGCGATGCAACACATGAGATATGTAAATGTAACACTTTTTAAGCAAAAAGTTTGTTCATTTCATAATCTTTTTTAAGTACAAAGTTTTGAGGGAAAACAAAAAAATCTGCCCACGGCAGTACAAGGTAATCTAACTACCAACAAAAAAAAAAGAAAAAGTACAAAAAAAAGAAGAAGAAAAGCAGCAATCTGAGTCATCCTCAGTAGTCTCGGGCCCGGGGATCTAACCTCGCCCTCTTCCTGGACGAAGGTCCAGGGGCATCATCATCAGCGTCGCCATCAAAGCCCGAGCTAGAACCGCCTCCGGTCTCCTTGTAGACACCCCATTTTTGACCGTCCTCAAGACTTGGACGTCATCGTTTGAACACCCGGTGATCATCCATGTTTGTGTTCGTTTGGAGTTCCCGGAGGTCTCGGCTACACGCCCTGCCTCAGGATCTCCGAACTTGACCGTTTTGTGTCTGGTTTTGCACCAAACACTTGTGTTTTGCCTTGGAGGGGCAGGGAATGCCTTGTGAGGCATCCCCACACACCACCGGCAGTGGCTAGAGGCCACCGGCTGGCTTTCAGCCTAAGTGACTTAAACAAAATGCATGCACCAAAGCTCATTTCTAGGCATAAAGGGACACATCCTCAAAACATGAAAGAGGTGATGAATGCAAGCAAACAAGCATGGTTTGAGGACTGAAAAGACATATAAAATGACTCCAAATTACTGAAATAGACTTAACAAAACATGCTCATGCCTCACACACTTAAAGCTCATAATGTCAAGATGCAAGGAGGTCATACCAAACATGGCAAACATGATTAAATTAGTACCCCACAGACCTTAAACATGGCAAAATATGACCAAGGACTTCACAAAGCAAGGCCAAAATATGAGAGCATGGTGGTCTAATGGTATGATGCACTTTTAGACAACATGGAGGAATGTAAAGCAAGTATAATATGCATGTAATGGGTCATTAATCCAACCAAGACAGAGGCAACATACGGCCTAAACAACACCCAAAACATCTGATATGGAACCAAAAACAAACCAAACATGCATGTTACCCTTATGAGCCAAAACATGAACAAAATGAGAGACCAAGGGAGAGGGGTGTCCCTCCCCTATGCAAGACCTCAAACCCCCTTCTTCACCACTGAAAATCCACTGGATTTTAGTGGTGAGAAGGCTAATACACCAAAGAAATCAAAACATAATAAAGGAAGCACAAAAAGGGGCCAAACAAGGCCTAAGAGGGGGAGGTCGACCCCCAATGCCAAAACAACCTTAATGAGATATCTTAAGCATGCAAATACAAGACTTTTTTCAGTTATACACAAAGTCTAAAAAAATGAAGAAGATAGGAAAAAGTCTAGTGCAAGATTGGGGAATCTAAAGTAAAAGAGTTACGCCTGAAGAACCCTTGATGAACAGCAAGTGCAGCCTTCTTCTTTTGATCAAAACCAGTCCAAAACCTCAAGAACAAACCCTCAAAGCCTCTCAAATTCGAAGTATGGTGTAGTAGTGTGTGTTTGTGTGCAAAACTAAGAACAAACACACACTTTAGGCCCTCAAACCACACAAAATGAAGAGAGAGAGGGAGATATAGAGAGAGAGGATGATATATATCAGATATATATGTGCATAGCTCTGGTTTTTTGCTGAACCAAACAAAGGAGGAGGAGGGGCTCTTATATAGGCAAGGTAATTGGCCAAAGCTTCTAAGAGAAACTACTCAAAAGGGTCAAGGCTTACAAGGGAAGCCAAGCTAAGGGTGCAAGGCTTCCTGAGGAAGCTAGGACAGCTGGCAAGCTTCTTGAGGAAGCTTTGACAAAGGGTCAAGCTTCCTCAAGAAGCTTTGACCAAAAAGGGTACAAAAA
>NW_021024851.1:1455535-1465692 GCF_004153795.1 Camellia sinensis
TCTCGGAGGACTCGGTGTGTTACAAAGTTCTCCGAAAGGTAAATCGGAGGCACCAGAGTACATGTTTGATGCCCTTCCATTGCATAGAATGTGCACTTTCATATACGCTTCTGTTACATGCATGTCGCGCAACGTTATGATTCATGCATAGAATATGCTTGCTTTCGATCCTGCATAGAATTGGCTTTCAATATTGCATAAAATATGCTCCCGTTTCTTGCATAGAAAATGCTCGTATCTTTTGCATAGAAAATGCACTCTTCCATACTTGCATAGAAAATGCACCTCATTTGCATAGAACATGCATTCACTCGCACTATCTTGTGCACTTACACTTTGTATCTCACTAGCAATGTCTTGTGCATCTTGTGGTTGCATTCACTCGCACTATTTTGTGCATTGCAAATCAATCGCGCTGTTTAGCGTATCGCACTGTTTAGTGCATTTCAAATCAATTGCGCTGTTTAGCATATCGCACTGTCTTGTGCATTTCAAAATCAATCGCGCTGTTTAGCGTATCGCACTGTTTAGTGCATTTCAAATCAATCGCGCTATTTAGCGTATCGCACTATCTTGTGCATTTCAAAATCACTCGCGCTGTTTAGCGTATCGCACTGTCTTATGCATTTCAAAATCAATCGCGCTGTTTAGCGTATTGCACTGTCTTGTGCATTGCATTCAATCGCACTATTCAATGCATTTCAAAATCAATCACGCTGTTTAGCGTATCGCACTGTCTTGTGCATTTCATTTCATTCGCGCTATTTTGCGCACCTCAATCGCACTGTTTTGTGCAGTTTGCATTCGCGCTATTTTGCGCACCTCAATCGCACTGTTTTGTGCAGTTTGCATTCGCGCTATTTTGAGCACCTTAATCGCACTGTTTTGTGCATTTTGCATTCGTGCTATTTTGCGCACCTCAATCGCACTGTTTTGTGCATTACATTTCATTCGTGCTACTGTGCGCATCGCACTGTTTTGTGCAGTTTATCATTCGCGCTATTTTGCGCATCGCACTGTCTTGTGCATTTCAAATCAATCGCACTGTCTTGTGCATTTCAAATCACTCGCGCTTTCTTGCGCATCGCACTGTTTTGTGTACCTTACTTGCATCTTGCATGTATCCTATCGTGCTATCTTGCGCACCTCACTTGTACTTGTTAGTACATTGCATTGTTTTGAATATAAGCCGGCTTCGCGTAGCATATAAGTCCAATCGTCAATGTCTGCATTCCGTGTGGCATGCGTGTCACACTTGTATCATTTTGCATCTTATGAGGCATGCGTGTCTCATTTGTATCCTTTTGCATCTTATGAGGCACGCGTGTCTCATTCATATCATTTTGCATCTTATGAGACATGCGTGTCTCATTTGTATCATTATGAGGCATGCGTGTCTCATTCATATCATTTGCATCTTATGAGGCATGCGTGTCTCATTTGTATCATTATGAGGCATGCGTATCTCATTCATATCATTTTGCATCTTATGAGGCATGCATGTCTCATTTGCATCTTATGAGGCATGCGTGTCTCATTTGCATCTTTTGAGGCATGCGTGTCTCATTTGCATCTTATGAGGCATGCGTGTCTCATTTGTATCATTTTGAGGCATGCGTATCTCATTCACATCATTTTGCATCTCATAAGGCACGCGTGTCTCATTTGTATCATTTTACATTCCATGTGGCATGCGTGTCACACTTGCATCATCTTGCATCCTATGAGGCACGCGTGTCTCATTTGTATCATTTTGCATCATGCCTCATTTGCATTGGCACGTGTGCCTCATTCTCTTTGGCACGTGTGCCTCATTCTCAGTGGCATGTGTGCCTCACTTTCATTGGCATGTGTGCCTTATTTCCATTCGCATGTGTGCCTCATTTCCATTAGCATGCGTGTCACATTTTCGTTGGCATGTGTGTCAACATTTGCATTAGCATGCGTGCCTCATTTGCATTGTCATGCATGTTGCTAACAACATTGTACCTGTCAAGTTTGTTTTCTTTTCAGGCACGATATTGTATGTACGGTTCATTTGAGGCTGGAGCGACCAGACAAACCGCATAGGTATTCACCACGGTCTAGGAGACCTTAAATCCTTGGAAGGTGCGAAACCTTCGGTGCATTAATGTGTGCAATTCGGTTGCCTTGCCATGCATGTCTTAAGCCACAGGTATTCATTATGGTCTAGGAGACCTTAAATCCTTGGAAGGTGCGAAACCTTCGGTGCATTAATGTGTGCAATTCGGTTGCCTTGCCATGCATGTCTTAAGCCACAGGTATTCATTATGGTCTAGGAGACCTTAAATCCTTGGAAGGTGCGAAACCTTCGGTGCATTAATGTGTGCAATTCGGTTGCCTTGCCATGCATGTCTTAAGCCACAGGTATTCATTATGGTCTAGGAGACCTTAAATCCTTGGAAGGTGCGAAACCTTCGGTGCATTAATGTGTGCAATTCGGTTGCCTTGCCATGCATGTCTTAAGCCACAGGTATTCATTATGGTCTAGGAGACCTTAAATCCTTGGAAGGTGCGAAACCTTCGGTGCATTAATGTGTGCAATTCGGTTGCCTTGCCATGCATGTCTTAAGCCACAGGTATTCATTATGGTCTAGGAGACCTTAAATCCTTGGAAGGTGCGAAACCTTCGGTGCATTAATGTGTGCAATTCGGTTGCCTTGCCATGCATGTCTTAAGCCACAGGTATTCATTATGGTCTAGGAGACCTTAAATCCTTGGAAGGTGCGAAACCTTCGGTGCATTAATGTGTGCAATTCGGTTGCCTTGCCATGCATGTCTTAAGCCACAGGTATTCATTATGGTCTAGGAGACCTTAAATCCTTGGAAGGTGCGAAACCTTCGGTGCATTAATGTGTGCAATTCGGTTGCCTTGCCATGCATGTCTTAAGCCACAGGTATTCATTATGGTCTAGGAGACCTTAAATCCTTGGAAGGTGCGAAACCTTCGGTGCATTAATGTGTGCAATTCGGTTGCCTTGCCATGCATGTCTTAAGCCACAGGTATTCATTATGGTCTAGGTTCGCTCTGGCTCTTCCAGCCATTTCCTTTCCTTTCCTTTCCTTACGCAATCCTCCTTGGTGGGCAGGTAACCCAAGCCAAAGGTATGAGGGTTATGTGGCACTTCGGCCAATGCTGCGACACCCTTCCGGCTGCTCCTTCCTAACCCCATCCCGGGGATGTGTTGGAGTTTGTTCATGAGGTATACCGCTTGAGCACTAACATATATCCCCTCGTTAGCAGCCATGATATTTTGTACAACCCGAGCCTC
Source organism: Camellia sinensis (assembly GCF_004153795.1). Taxonomy (NCBI): domain Eukaryota; kingdom Viridiplantae; phylum Streptophyta; class Magnoliopsida; order Ericales; family Theaceae; genus Camellia; species Camellia sinensis. The sequence goes on from NW_021024851.1 coordinate 1,458,829, forward strand.
AGCAAGGGTGAAACCTGATATAAACACGTCCTCCATGCCGTACTCAATTTCTAAGACTGGTGTAGATACCTCTGGAGGTGGGTGGATCGATGAATTTCCAAAAAAATGGCTACACCCTTTTCGTAGGGGTATTTCACCATCTGATGTAGAGTGGACGAGACGGCCTTCACTCGATGCAGCCACGGCCTCCCCAAAAGTAGGTTGAAAGTTGCCGGAACTTCTAAGACATGGAAATCTATCTCATGCTGTCCTGGCCCAACTTTAGTCTGAATTTTCACCGTCCCCATGACCTCTCTACTTCTGTTATCGTATGCCCGAATTACTTGGGCTGTTGGTAAAAAGTCCGCGGTTTTTAAGCCAATCGCATACGCTGTCCTTGCCGGACATACATTGATGGCGGACCCTGTGTCGACAAGCACCATGGGTATCCATTTGTTTTTGCACTCCACGGAGATGTAGAGTGGCTTGTTGTGGTTCGCACCCTCAGGTGGCAGTTCTTTGTCAGAAAAGGTCAACATCGAGGTAGCCCCTCCCGAAAAAACTAATCCTACTAGCTGTTCTGGCGTGGTTTCTATTGAAAGCTTTGCCTTGTCCATGGCTGATAGGACAGCCTGTCTGTGCACTCGTGATGCCATAAGCAGTCCCCAGTTGGAGATGTCTGCTTGTATCTTTTTTAACTGTTTGAGCACAGCCTCCTCCTCAAGTTGTTCCTCTTTTTGCCTCTCAGCCTCCCTATCCTTCCCAGGAGCCTCTGGTTGATCTAGGTGTGGGGGTTTGAAGTACCGCCCACTCCGTGTCATATGGTCGACTTCTCCAAGGTACCAGGTGTCATTGGGTTGGTTGTTCCCCCAATCTTCGTCCGTATGGGCAAGACATAAATCCTTATCTTCCCACCACATTCCATCAGTAGCCGACAGACACCTGTCCGGCTCTGGTATGACTGTTCTCGTACTCGCGGTACCTTCCATCCCTATGCTCGCAGCATTCTCTGTTCCTGTGCACACAGAAGTTTCAGTCCCCACATGGGCCTTTGCCTTTCTGATTCTTGCGGGATCTTCAAATCTTTCTTGTTGCGACTGTATCAACACAGCTGGCTGCTCAATAATTCCAGTATTCAGAATACTCCAATCCCAAGCGAAATTCTTAATACCGGCGCTCCCCGGCGATGCATTCTGATTTCCGACTCTCTCGACTGTCACCAACATTCGTGCCCCTGCCGGACCCTGTCCTGGTTGGAACTCTTCCACCACATCCGGTTGATCATCCAACCACCCAGTAGCCTCTGCTGATTCCTCATAATCAAACCAGTTGACTGCTGCGCCCCCTGGATCTTGGTCACTGTAAAATAGGAGATTGGCAAGGTCCTCTTCGACAGCCCATAAATCATCTGTTCCCTGTCCCAGACTATCCCCTTGGATCACACATAGTTCTCTCCCTGTTGGCAATTCCACATCTGGCCCATCCTAGCCTATTGATGAAATATAGTCACCCGGACCATATGTCTTCTCAACACGACTCCCAGATTCTGCAGACTCTGACTCAACAGCCTTCTTCTCCTTTGAGATCTCCTCTCTCCTGTTCTCGATAGTCACCACCGTTGGCTTAGGTCGGGTCATGGAGATGTCCATCATGCACAAGTCGGTGCAGTCGGGAAGGAATACCTCCGGCTTAGGCAGGTGGAAAGGAGTGATATAGATGCTAGGATCGTAAGGCATGACCCCAATTTGGATGAAGTTGATCCTTTTAGGCAGTTGTAGACACCCCATTTTTGACCGTCCTCAAGACTTGGACGTCACCGTTTGAACACTCGGTGATCATCCATGTTTGTGTTCGTTTGGAGTTCCCGGAGGCCTCGGCTATGCGCCTTGCCTCAGGATCTCCGAACTCGACCATTTAGTGTCTGCTTTTGCACCAAACACTTGCATTTTGCCTTTGAGAGGCAGGGTAGGGCTTGTAGACCATCCCCACCCATCACCGGCAGTGGCTAGAGGCCACCGGCTGGTTTTTGTTGCCACCGGCAATGTATATTGTCGGTCGGCACTTTTTAGTGCCGGTCGGCACTCAATTTTGCCAAAATGACATTTTTGGTCGGCCGACTACTGTGCATCTGCTTTTGCAGATATTTTGAGATAGCTGTCTTGCTTTTGCTCCCCTCCATACACGTGTATGGAGGGATCTCCCTCTTATGAAGCTTGTCTTGTAAGCTTTACAAGACAAGAAACTTCTATAAGGAGAGGGGCTCTCTCTTGTTGCTAGGGTTAGAGGGTTTAGACATTTTAGAGAGAGAAAAACACAGACCAAGCTCTGGTTTTAGGGTTTGAGTTACATACACATCCTATCTCTATATTACACTTGTGTGTGTTTTAGTCCATACTATTGCACACAAGCACATAGTGTTTCACCTTCCTCTTGAAACTAAGGTTCTAAGGGCTTGTTCTTGAGGTTCTTGACTGGTTTGGAGCCTAAGGAAGGCCATTGGAGCATCATTGTTGAAGAGGACTTCAAGGGTAAGAATCTTACCCCTTTTTCCCCATTCTTGCATTGTATTTTTACCTGTCTTAAAATCGTTTTTGAGCTTGGTGTATAATACAAAAAAGTTATGTTTTTAGGCCCTCTAAATTGTTTGTTAAGAGTGTTTTGTGGTTTGGAGGTGTTTGACCCCTCCTAGGCCTTGAAAGGCCTCATTTTGTGCTATTTTGTGCTAGTTTCGAGACTTTGGTGTTTGGGCCTCTTCACCACTGAAATCTTGAGGGATTTCAGTGGTGAAGATGGTGCCTTGAAGTCTCTAAAAGGGGAGGGCCATCCCCTCCCCTTGTTGTCCTTGAAATAGACCTTTTTTGGCCTCCTGAGGGAGCCTATGTTTGAGTGTGTGTTGAGCATGTATAGACTGTTTTTCATGCTTATATTTCCATAATATAACATGATTTTAAATTAGTTTTGGTACACCATGCATGCTTAGCATACCTACCATGTAATGCCTTGTTATTGCCTTAATATGCCTTAGGTTGTTAGCCTTTGTTCAAGCATGTTTTAGGCTTCGTCTTGTGAAGGTTTTGTGCATATTTTGCCATGTTTTAGGTCTGCCCATAGTTGTTTGGGTCGGATTTGGCATGCTTAGTATAGCTCCTTTGCATTCAAGCTTGTATGCTTCGAGTATGTGAATGTGTAGTATGTGTTGCTCGCATCATTTCGGTGATTTGGAACCATCTACCATGTCATTTCAGTCCCATTTTCATGCCTATATGTTTACCTTGGACGCATCTTTGATGCCTTGAAAGCTTGTGTAGCATGCTCCATGTTTTGGCCATTATGCATGCCTTTGAATTGAGCCACTTAGATGCCATCTAGGGAGTCCCCTTTGCATGGTTTAGGTCTGCCTTAAACTTATTTTAAGCCCCCTTGGCCTTGTGAGGCTTGGTTGGCTTGGCCATGGTTCAGGCCCCTTCGACTTGCTTCAAGCACTTAGGCCATTTGTTGCATGTTTGGCTTGATTTGTTGCTTGGCTTGGCTCCATGTTTTAACATGATTTTCAATGCTTATGTCGCATGCTATATGTCCATGATTACCTTCCTTCAAATGTGTTTGAGAGTTGTTCAATTTGTGCCTAAGTGTTGGCCTTTCAACATGTGTATGTGTGCATGTGTATTTGGTCCCTCATTATAGCATTTTGGCCACTGTTTTTAGGCCTATTTAGGGCTGCCTAATTTATGCTTCAGTCCATCCTCTATTTGGTTTGCATGCTTACCTTGCATGTTTGCTTGTATGCTTGGCATAAGTACATTGCATTGTTCATGTTGCATGAATGATAACATGCTTAGGTTGCATTGCATCAACATGCATTCCTTGCCCCTTGATTTGGTGATAGGGATTGGGACTTTGGTTTGATTTGGTTTGCATTTCATTTGACATGAAAATTGCATACTTGGTTCTTCGGGCCATCATGCATGGAAATGCGTGATTGGTGGTCCGAAAATCGAGGCACATGCCCCTTTGAGTCATTACCATGATAAGGGACATGATTGGTGCATATATGCCTTGAATTGTGCTGCCATGCTTTGCCTTTCCCTCTGTTGCTGTCATTTGCAGATTCTGCAGGAATACTCTGCCGAGCGGCAGTTTCAAGTGCCGAGCGGCAGTTTCAAGTGCCGACCGGCAATCATTTCTCTGCCGACAGCTTCATTTTGTGCCGGTGGCCGCATCCCACTGCCGGTGGCAATTCCATGCAGCCGGTGATGTCTCCCAGCATCCAAGGAAGCAGTCCTAAGGTTTTGACAACCTCCAGAGGAGTGAAAGAAGGAAAACAGAGGCAGCCTATGCATGGCGATGCATTTCCGAGCAAGACCGAGCGTGCATTGCATCGAGCCCTCCTCCCGAGGCGGTTTACTGCTTTTCCTAGATTAGAATAATTTGCTTAGTTGATTAGGCAATTTGTAATATTTAATTGGCTTGCGTAGTTAATTAATTTTTATATTTATTTGGTCCCCCCGAGTGAGGGCAAATCTGTAATAAGTGTGTGTGAGCGGTGTGTATGTCTTCCAATCCCCACTTCTTTCTTCCTTTTTACTTACCTGCTTTGTTGGTTAGTATTAGGGCACGTTTAATTTAGCATACCTTATGCTATGCATGCGTCCATTCATGCATCTGTGTTGCATGCATTAGGCTCGGTACATCATGCTAACTGCATTTGTACTTCAATTCAAAAACTGAATAGGTGATAGTTGATCGTATTTCATATGCCATGCTTAGGTTAGCCGAGCCTACCTAATCGCATCCTGTATGTGTTGCATTAGGAAATTTAACATGAACTAGGACACGCATGTTTGCTAACTAGTTTCTTGTTTTGGCACGGAGTACTATGTAAGTATTTGTGCTTTAGCATCTCGCATGCGTGTGAATGTTAACATAACAGTATGCTTACCATGTGGCTAAATGCTTATGTGCTAAACTATTTGAATGCCTGTGGGTGAAGGTTGGATTGTTTGAGTTGGAAAGACTCATTGAAATCCGTGTTTTAGCCTACTTGCGAGTAGCAAATTCCAAGGCACTTTTCAAAACAAACGGTTATGCAATGCTTATTTCCAAATTAGGCAATCTAGTCTATACTTGTTTGCTGCGCGCATGACATAGTAATTCTAGGGTAATAACCGGAATAAGAACACATAAAGTTTTCAAAATCAGATATCACGGTTAGTAGAGGCCGGTCTTCGGACCGGGCGAGAGGGGGTGCTCATAGCTGACCTTCCCCAATCATACCCTAGCTCCTGAGCCGAGACAACTCCGGTGATGACGGACATGTGGCCTTCGGCACCGAGTCAGGGTTTCCTAAATTTCCCCATTTTAAAATATTTAGGTGGCGACTCTGTATCTGGCAAAGCAGTCCATGTTTGGCACTACTTTTCAAAAAATTTGTTTCTCAAAACGATTTGCCGGATTTGGACTCTTTGGTTCAGATCAAGAACCGTGACACAAATCGAGTCCGAACTGTAGCGTGAGGCCCACGCGGGCACGTCTACAGCAGTGGAGCTTGGTTATGTGTGGGGAGAGGGTTTGTTGTAACATTGGGTTTCTCGGGAGGCAGAATCACCCCGTTATCGATGAGATCTTGAATCTCATGACGTAATCGGAAGCACAGATCGGTGTCATGACCGTGCTGTTGGTGAAATGCGCAATATTTGGCTGGGTTGTGGGTAGGGGGAAGTCTTTCTGGTAAGGGCCGCGGTTCTAGGGGCTTCAAATGCCCTTTTTTGGTTAAAACCCCCAGAGCTTTGGATAGGGGCATATACAGTGGAGCGAAGGTTCTTGTGTTTTTGGGTGGGTATTTGGGTATTTGGGTATGGCTCCCGGACGCGCCGGAGAATGGCGCAGCTGCCATGGTTCTTGGAGGGGGGTTGGTGGTGACCATGCTCACATCGGATGCTCTTGTAGTTGTTGTACCGCTCGGGCCTGCATTAGTGTTGCAGTTGAAAGTTCTTCGGGGTTGCTCCCGGTCATTATCAATTAAGCCTTGCTTTAAGGCATCCTCAATCTGCACCCCCATTTCATGTAGATCAGAAAAGGTAGGGAAGGGGAGTACAATCATCTTTTGCATTAACTTCGACTGAAGATTGCGCACAATCATCCGAATCTGGTCTTTGTCAGTAGGCCTTAAGGTCATCATCGAAGCCATGGCCCTCCATCTGGTCACGAATTCTAAGAAACTCTCTTTAGGCTCTTACCTTGTTGTCTTGAGATCACGGGTTATAATCTCGATTTGTGTATTGTATGAGTATTGTGTAATGAAGGCCTCTACCATCTCGTCCCAGTTTCTCTTGACATCATCTTCTAATTTGGTATACCATATGGCCGCCACACCTGACAGGGTTCGGCCGAACAGAGACAGCTTCTGAAGTCTGCTGAGGCCCATTGGCCTTAAGATGTCTGAAAACAGTCTCAAGTGCACCATGGGGTCCCCGGACCCATCAAATCGATCAATGTGCGGCATTTTGAATCTGTCAGGCAGCGTCACAGCTGCATCAGTATATCCATCTTCGATGTCAGGGATGGTCTTGACTCCCTGGGATCTCTTGAACAGCTTTTCGAGCTTGCTCAACTTTAATGCTATGGGGTCTGTCTCAAACTCAAAGGGAGAGTCCGGTAGGTTGGTGGGTGTTTTGGATAACTGGGGTTGGATTTGGGGTAGGATCGGGGGTAGACGTGGTCCCGTGGGAATGTCCGTATCATTCTGAACATTAGCTGTCTCCCCGGGGGTAGGAACTCCTGGCGGGGGAGGAGCTTGCTGCGAAGCAGATGCTCCGATTTGCTGCTGTAACCTCACGATTAACTCTGCTTGTTCATTCATAACCGTGGCCTGCTGCTTGGCGAACT
>NW_021024851.1:1480934-1510782 GCF_004153795.1 Camellia sinensis
TAGCATAAGGTATGCTAAATTAAACGTGCCCTAATACTAACCATCAAAGCAGGTAAATAAAAGGGAAGAAAGAAGTGGGGGTTGGAAGACATGCACCACCACTCACACACACTTATTACAGATTTGCCCTCGCTCGGAGGGACCAAATAAATAATACAAATTAATTAACTACGCAAGCTAATTAAATATTACAAATTGCCTAATTAGCTAAGCAAATTAACTTAAGCTAAGAAAACAGTAAACCGCCTCGGGAGGAGAGCCTAATGCAATGCATGCTCGATCCTGCTCGGAAATGCACCGCCATGCATAGGCTGCCTCTGTTTTCCTTCCTTCACTCCTCCGGAGGCTGCCAAAACCTCAGGACTACTTCCTTGGATGCTGGGAGACATCGCCGGCTGAATGGAATTGCCACCGGCAGTGGCATGTGACCACTGGCCATTGGTGAAGCTATCGGCAGGGAAATTATTGCCGGTCGGCACTTGACACTGCCGGTCGGCAGAGTATTCCTGCAGAATCTGCAAATGACAGCAACAGAGGGCAAGGCAAAGCATGGCAGCACAATTCAAGGCATATATGCACCAATCATGTCCCTTATCATGGTAATGACTCAAAGGGGCATGTGTCTCGATTCTCAGACCACCAATCACGCATTTCCATGCATGATGGCCCAAAGAATCAAGTATGCAACTTTCATGTCAAATGAAATGCAAACCAAACGAACAAACCAAGGCCCAATTCCTATCACCAAGTCAAGGAACAAAGCACGCATGCAAGATGTAATGCAACCTAGGCATGCAAGCTAAAGATGCAACATGGCATGGCAAGGCACTTATGCAAGCATACAAGCAAACATGAGGCAATGCCAACCAATGGCAAGATGGACTTAGACATGATTTAGGCAGCTCTAATAAGGCCCAAAACAGTGGCCAAAGTGCTTTAAAATGAGGGCTAAATGGCATGCAAACATGCATGCACACGAGGACCAACACTTAAGCATGAAAAGGCAACTCTCAAGCACACTTGAAAGAGGCATAATGTGGACAAATGGCATGCAAAGTAAGCATTGAAAATCATGTTAGGATGATGTCAAACCAAGCAACAAGATAGGCTAAACATTAGCATGCAAATGGTCCAAGTACTTGAAGCAAGTCAAAGGGACTTGAACCATGACTAAGCCAACCAAGTCTCACAAGGCTAAGAGGACTTAAAATAGGTTCAAGGCAGACCTAGACGATGCAAAGGGGACTCCCTAGATGGCGTCTAAGTGGCTCAATTCAAAGGCATGCATAATGGCCAAAACGTGGAACACACTACACAAGCTTTCAAAGCATTAAAGATGCATCCAAGGTAAACATATAGGCATACAAATGGGACTGAAATGACATGCTAGATGATTCCAAATTACCAAATCAATGCAAAAATGTCATGCTATACATTCATACACTTAAGGCCAACAAGCCGGAGTGCAAAGGGGCTATACAAAGCATGCTAAATCCAACCCAAAGAACTATGGACAGACCTAAAACATGGCAAAATATGCACAAAACCTTCACAAGACTAAGCCTAAAACATGCTCTAACAAGGGCTAACAACCTAAGGCACATTGAGGCAATAACATGCCATTACATGGTAGGTATGCTAAGCATGCATGGTGTACCAAAACCAACACAAAACAGAGGTATATTATGACATACTAAGCATGAAAAACAGCCAAGACATGATCAATACACACTCTAACATGATGCTCCCTAAAGAGGCAAAAAATGGTCCATTTCAAGGACAACAAGGAGAGGGGGTGGTCCTCCCCTTTTGGACACTTCAAGGCACCATCTTTACCACTGAAATCCCTCAAGATTTCAGTGGTGAAGAGGCGCAAACACCAAAGTCTCGAAACTTGTACAAAATAGCACAAAATGAGGCCGTACAAGGCTTAAGAGGGGCCAAACACCCTTAACCCACAAAACACCCTTAATAAACAATCAAGAGGGCTAAAAAACAGAACTTTTTTGTATTATACACCAAGCTCAAAAACAATTTTAAGACAGGTAAAAACAAGATGCAAAAATGAGGAATAAAGGGACTAGATTCTCACCCTTGAAGCCCCCTTCACAAATGATGCTCCAACAGTTCCTTCTAGGTTGAAAACAGCTCCAAAACCTCAAAACCAACCCCTTAGAACCTCAGTAGCTAAGTGAAGGTGAAACACTATGTGTTTGTGTGCAATAGCAAGACACAAACACAATTTAACACATACAAGAGGGAGATATAGAGATAGAAAGTGTAAGGATTCTAACCCTAGAACTCAAAACCCTAAAAATGGCTGTCTAAGCTCTCCAAAATATCTCAAGTGTCTAACCCTTAGGCCAAGAGAGAAAACCCTCTCTTTATGGAGCTTTTTTGTCTTGTAAAGCTTACAAGACAAGCTTCATAAGAGGGAGATCCCTCCATACACGTGTATGGAGGGGAGCAAAAGCAAGACAGCTGTCTTAAAATATCTGCAAAAGCAGATGCACAGTAGTCGGCCGGCCAAAAATGCCATTTTGGCAAAAAACCAATTCACAATTAAAGCTAATGAAAAATCCTATTACATGGCTAGGGTTTCATCAAAATCCTAGAAAAGACGACTAGCCACTCATGGAGAAGTGAGAAGAGGAAGAAGATGAGGAAGAAACCCCCATGGAAGTGTCCTTCAAGCTTTAGTAGAAAATCACCTCTTTAGAACCCTAGCTCCCTTTTCTCTGAATTAATTTTCGAACCCTAGGTTTGGTTATTTTTCTTTCTTTTATTCTCAGCAAAACAGACCAAAAATTCCGTGCACGTGTCCCTAGGTGGGCCGCACGTGCGGTGAAGCTTGGCTGCACGTGCGGTGGCCTAGTTGGCTCGGATTCTTCACTTTTCGCACAGAGGGTCTGCTTTCACACCCTTTTTGATTGAATTTTTAGATTTCCTGCCAAATCTGTACAAGTGCACGAAACACATCATCTCCACCAAATAAACAAAATTGAAAGACTAAAAATGTAACTTAAGTGGCCTCAATGTGGTACCTTTCGGCCTACATCAATAACACAGCCTTAGTATTTATTAATTTGTTTCTTGGATTATATTTTGTTCCTAATTCTAATTCAGTAAAAGTTTCAAGCCTTAGTATTTATTAATTTTTTTGTTTGTATTTTGGTGAATGGTTGGATTAGATATGGTTAAAATTATGTACAAATGGCTAATTTAGTATTTTTATATAAATTATTTATTATTCTACAAATTTAAGAAATGATTCAATTTTGAAAATACTTGAACCGATTAAACCGCACTGAGCCGAACCGTTTGAATTGGTGCGGTTTGGTACTATTTAATAAAAAATTTGGTCTGTATTGATTTTCAATATAATAAAACCGACATTATTGATTCGGTGTAAAATTTTACCTAAACAGCAACTGTCCTGAACCGATTACATCCCTAATAACAAGTGTTATGAATATGGGCAAAGTTAGGATTTTAAGTCTAACGGGGTCGAAAATTTCATATAGATTTTTTTTATACGAAATGATATAACTTATTATAGATCTTTCGCTTTAAAAAAATACATATAAATATGACATCTTATTTTATTCAGTCTCAGTGATCAAGTAACATATCATTTTCTCAAATGTTATGTTATTTGATTCATCGTGACGAAGCTCCAGTGAAAATAATTAATTCCTTCACTAAATATATATATATATTGCCAACCTACTAATGAAACATCTTATCATTCTTTTTTAAATGTCCAAATGGGAAATAAATTTGTGGAATGGTCATCTCATTCCCTTCTTTCTTGATAGTGAAATCTCCCGCCAAAACTTACAAAAATATGCTATACTATTCTATATATTAGTGAATGAATGATACATATCTATTCCTATTATATAAAATATATAACTTACAAGTTTTGTCATTTTTTATTTCTTAAAATACTCATATATCACATCCATAACTGCTAAATAATTTTTAAATCAATATTAATCGTTTAAAAGTTAAATGTACAATTACAAATATATCACATTTACATTGATCGCTAATATATATAAAAGAGAGAGAGATAGCATATACAAAAAGAGTGTTTTTTTCTTTTCTTTTTTTCGTAGAGGAATCAAAATATACATGTAAAAGGAAAGTGTATGAATGGTGGAAGATTTAAGTCGGTGATATTTGTCCCACAAGAAGCCATCAAGGAGAGCCAAACAAGACCTCCAACAGAAAAGGCTAAAACCTGATAGAGAGAGAACCCTATGCCAAAGCTTTGTTTGCTATACATCTCCCCCCCACAATTTCCTTCACTTTTCAAAGTTGAAAAAACCCTACATAGCCACCTCTCTAACCCTACATGAGCTCTTATTTTCAAAAAAGAAAAAACCCCTCCTCCACTTTTCCCCCCTTTCATTATGTCTTAATTTTTGTCATTTTTCATACTTTGATTCAACATCAGAGACATTAGTCCTTGCTCATCCATCTTGTCCAATCAATTATTGAGTATTGGGTATTCGCTAAGGTATTGCCAGGTGTTATCTTCCTTTAATATGATTGATTTATACAATAAAATTCATTGCATTTATTTTAATATTTTATTTAATTAGATAGGTGGACGACAATTGGTGATTAATGTGAAGCATGACAAGTTAATGTCACATAACCCAAAAATAAAGGGAAGGGATCAGGGGTCTTAGCCCCTCCAAAATTTTGAGAAAACTCATCACTCGCTAAAAATTATTGTAACCCATGTAATGCCCCCAAAATTAAAGACAATAATTCTCTCCAATCTAAGGTTAGACTATAGAGAATGGTCGTCTGAGTGATGGATTTGAGCCATGTTAGCACTTTTTGCAAATTAAACGTTGAAATTGTCTACTCATTAACCTATTAAATATTACATCAGATTTTTTTTACATGGATCTAATATTGAGTTCGTAAGTAGGTGGACAAAATCTAAACTACTAATTTACAAACAAAAAAAAAAAAAATTGCTATGTGGCGAACATCAACTACTCGGATTGGATGTCAAATTTGCAGTCTTGAAACATTCGAACCATTGAAACTATGAAAATTTGGACTACCAAGTATCGTTTTACACATTCAACCTAAGAAAACAAAGAGGTTTGAAAATGATTGGTAGGTTTTAAAAATTTTGACCAATCCAAAATAGGTGAATGATATATATATATATATATGCACTTGTTTGGTATATGCAATGCTTGAAACGAACATTCAAAAAATGCTTGGTAGTTCAAATTCGTGCGGCTCGAATGAATCGAATGTATCAAAACGATATCGTTTATCGTTTTGAGACATTCGAACCATTGAAACTATGAAAATTTGGACTACCAAGTATCGTTTTACACATTCAACCTAAGAAAACAAAGAGGTTTGAAAATGATTGGTAGGTTTTAAAAATTTTGACCAATCCAAAATAGGTGAATGATATATATATATATATATGCACTTGTTTGGTATATGCAATGCTTGAAACGAACATTCAAAAAATGCTTGGTAGTTCAAATTCGTGCGGCTCGAATGAATCGAATGTATCAAAACGATATCGTTTATCGTTTTGAGACATTCGAACCATTGAAACTATGAAAATTTGGACTACCAAGTATCGTTTTACACATTCAACCTAAGAAAACAAAGAGGTTTGAAAATGATTGGTAGGTTTTAAAAATTTTGACCAATCCAAAATAGGTGAATGATATATATATATATATATGCACTTGTTTGGTATATGCAATGCTTGAAACGAACATTCAAAAAATGCTTGGTAGTTCAAATTCGTGCGGCTCGAATGAATCGAATGTATCAAAACGATATCGTTTATCGTTTTGAGACATTCGAACCATTGAAACTATGAAAATTTGGACTACCAAGTATCGTTTTACACATTCAACCTAAGAAAACAAAGAGGTTTGAAAATGATTGGTAGGTTTTAAAAATTTTGACCAATCCAAAATAGGTGAATGATATATATATATATATATGCACTTGTTTGGTATATGCAATGCTTGAAACGAACATTCAAAAAATGCTTGGTAGTTCAAATTCGTGCGGCTCGAATGAATCGAATGTATCAAAACGATATCGTTTATCGTTTTGAGACATTCGAACCATTGAAACTATGAAAATTTGGACTACCAAGTATCGTTTTACACATTCAACCTAAGAAAACAAAGAGGTTTGAAAATGATTGGTAGGTTTTAAAAATTTTGACCAATCCAAAATAGGTGAATGATATATATATATATATATGCACTTGTTTGGTATATGCAATGCTTGAAACGAACATTCAAAAAATGCTTGGTAGTTCAAATTCGTGCGGCTCGAATGAATCGAATGTATCAAAACGATATCGTTTATCGTTTTGAGACATTCGAACCATTGAAACTATGAAAATTTGGACTACCAAGTATCGTTTTACACATTCAACCTAAGAAAACAAAGAGGTTTGAAAATGATTGGTAGGTTTTAAAAATTTTGACCAATCCAAAATAGGTGAATGATATATATATATATATATGCACTTGTTTGGTATATGCAATGCTTGAAACGAACATTCAAAAAATGCTTGGTAGTTCAAATTCGTGCGGCTCGAATGAATCGAATGTATCAAAACGATATCGTTTATCGTTTTGAGACATTCGAACCATTGAAACTATGAAAATTTGGACTACCAAGTATCGTTTTACACATTCAACCTAAGAAAACAAAGAGGTTTGAAAATGATTGGTAGGTTTTAAAAATTTTGACCAATCCAAAATAGGTGAATGATATATATATATATATATGCACTTGTTTGGTATATGCAATGCTTGAAACGAACATTCAAAAAATGCTTGGTAGTTCAAATTCGTGCGGCTCGAATGAATCGAATGTATCAAAACGATATCGTTTATCGTTTTGAGACATTCGAACCATTGAAACTATGAAAATTTGGACTACCAAGTATCGTTTTACACATTCAACCTAAGAAAACAAAGAGGTTTGAAAATGATTGGTAGGTTTTAAAAATTTTGACCAATCCAAAATAGGTGAATGATATATATATATATATATGCACTTGTTTGGTATATGCAATGCTTGAAACGAACATTCAAAAAATGCTTGGTAGTTCAAATTCGTGCGGCTCGAATGAATCGAATGTATCAAAACGATATCGTTTATCGTTTTGAGACATTCGAACCATTGAAACTATGAAAATTTGGACTACCAAGTATCGTTTTACACATTCAACCTAAGAAAACAAAGAGGTTTGAAAATGATTGGTAGGTTTTAAAAATTTTGACCAATCCAAAATAGGTGAATGATATATATATATATATATGCACTTGTTTGGTATATGCAATGCTTGAAACGAACATTCAAAAAATGCTTGGTAGTTCAAATTCGTGCGGCTCGAATGAATCGAATGTATCAAAACGATATCGTTTATCGTTTTGAGACATTCGAACCATTGAAACTATGAAAATTTGGACTACCAAGTATCGTTTTACACATTCAACCTAAGAAAACAAAGAGGTTTGAAAATGATTGGTAGGTTTTAAAAATTTTGACCAATCCAAAATAGGTGAATGATATATATATATATATATGCACTTGTTTGGTATATGCAATGCTTGAAACGAACATTCAAAAAATGCTTGGTAGTTCAAATTCGTGCGGCTCGAATGAATCGAATGTATCAAAACGATATCGTTTATCGTTTTGAGACATTCGAACCATTGAAACTATGAAAATTTGGACTACCAAGTATCGTTTTACACATTCAACCTAAGAAAACAAAGAGGTTTGAAAATGATTGGTAGGTTTTAAAAATTTTGACCAATCCAAAATAGGTGAATTATATATATATATATATATGCACTTGTTTGTGTGCTATGAAAACTTCTATGTAGCAAGCTATAATAGTTCCTAATATATGTATATAAACACATAAACTCGTAGCAGTTCTGAAGTTTTGTCACAATTCTCTCACATTCATGTAAAATTCACACCCTAAAAAGATTTTTTTTAAAATAGGCCCACCAGGGTAGAGAAAAGACATTGTTATAGCCTTAAAAATACTCTAAATGTGGAGTTATTGCTCCATTACCTACATTTCCCGCCAATGTAACAGTGTCTTGTAGGTTTAACTAACATAACAAATTTGGTTGGGAAAATGTCAGATGAAAGAACTGTTACCATGTCAATATATTTATACACTTACACAGTTATACACACAATCAACCTGTACTAGAAATACTAAGAGACTCTGATAAGCAAACCTTAAAACAGATAATTATCACATGTATTTCACCATCCGGTTGCTAATCGTTTGGCTCTTTTTCCCTATCCTGCAGATAAATCTGAACTCTCAAATATATTGCAAAGTTCTGAGGTTTTGGATTGATTCCGAAAAGCAGATCGCACTTGGGAAACATCTGTTGTTATTATACCAAGCACGTATCACTTGGTAGCATATACTAAGGTTCACTATTTTTTTATTTTCAGAAAACATGAAACATGTTTCTGTTTATTTTTTTAAAAAACAAAACAAAAAGACAAGTTTGGTACACATTTAAAAAAAAAAGGTTCTATGAGTTACTAGAGGGGGCGGTTGGAGATTTGGGAGGTTGCCGGAGGTGGTGGCCTACGGCAGGATGTGGCCAAAGGTGGTGGTTGAAGATAGACAACGGATAAGGGTTGATGGAGGTGGTGGCTAGTGAGAATAGGTGGCCGGTATGGCGTATGGATGGAAGGAGGGAAAAGGATGGCAGAGAGAATGAAAATTTGTTTTCAACACAAGTGAAAACACAATTTTTTTTTTTTTTTTTTCCTAAATTTCAGTAAATTTTGAAGCCGTTTACATTTGTTTAGAAATGAAAACACAGTTGCCAAACGTATTTTTGTTTACAGTCTACAAATATTTTAAAAACATAAACAGAAAACACTATACATAAACATTAACAACCACACCCTCAGTAAACAAAGCCAAGATTCACATGTAGACATAAACTAAGTGTTGCTTTTACACAAATGGTTAAATATTTGTTGCCCTGAAAAAGGAAAGTTTTAAAAGTTTTTCATAATAGAACCTGCAACGTGGTATCCACTCTTTCATTCTAAAAATGGGTCTCTCATCTTTAACATCTTTCAATAAAGATGTCATATACAAGAGCTCACCTAACTGTACCAACCTGCTCTGCCCACAGACTTGATTAGACATCACAAATCTCCAATTCTATACTACTCATTCTTTTATAAGGAAAAAAAAAAAAAAGGGTTAAAAAATACAGAAAAAGAGAGAATTTCAGGGCATTGGTCAAAAGTCTCTATGCAAATCAATAACCCCTAGCTCCTTTTCAGACTTCAAGTTGGTCCATTTTCCTTCTTTACTTGCAGTTTTTTCTCTGGCAGAGTATGTAGGGATGATAACAACCCATAAGGCCTTGTATGGGATTTTAAAAATGAGTATGTGCCTACCAGAGCTGCAACCCCATGATGGTATTTTACCTGTTTGCACTTATAAGCTATAAACTGTTGGCAACCAGCACTAGGTTCAATCCAATCCTTGTTGTATTTGGATCTTAGTATATATAATTGGTTATTTCAGAGATTAGGGTTATGAGTTCAGTGAAACTCTCTGCTGTTCTTCATCCGTGGACAGAGACTTACAGCCAAACTACATATATCTTTATGTTATTGTGTGATTGTTCTGTTTTACTTCCTTGTTTTCATTTGTTCCGTCATAACAGTAACTATATATATATATATAAGTTTTTTCTATCTAGTTGAAAAGGAAATTCAGAATGAGGAGAAGGATCCTGATGACACTACATTAATATTTGATTTGGAATATGTAGTTTTGGATTTTCACCTAGCAAACATATCTAATAAATTGAGTTAATCATAAAACTGTCCATAAAATCCACATCATGCCTGAAAATACTCTATACCTTGTGAATATCATTTTACCATAGGAAATAAAAGAACTAAAAAATATGAATATTTTGTTGTGTCTCCATGTCCTTGAACATGGGAATTAGATTAATCAGACACTTAGACACAAACACACACCAAACAAGTATGCAAGTCTATATAGAAATAGTACAAGAGAGAAAATGGTATAGACCAGGTCAGGACTCACTAGGAAATGCCCTGTCTTCAATGATTAGTTAATTTTACAGTCAGTAAAACATAGCATATATGATTGAAGTAACTAGGTGGCTTTGATTGAACTTTTTAAAGCTTCATGTCCTGAAGTTCATGTCAGTCTAATGATATTAGATTCCCCTCCAAGTCCCCCATGGACCCCACTCACACTCAAGTGACAGGCACAGATTGGGAGCTCAAGCCAGTGTACTTTTCTCCACCACCAGCTCAATTTACACCTTCATTCATAACTTCAATTTGTAGCCAAAGTGTCCACAAAATATACACTTGGGACATGTTTGATTCGTGTATACATGGCCGGAAAAGGAATATTTTAACCCGGGATAAAATTATCCTGTGTTTGGTTCAAATTATCCGAAGTGGCATTTTTATCCTGCATTTCCAAGATTATTTTGTTATGGATGCAACAGCTTCTCCTGATATAAGACTGTTAAGTCACCAATTTTCAAACGCGTAAGCTATTAGGAAATGAGCCTAATAATGTCCCCGTCTTGCACGTGGAGAGAGAAACAGAGAACCAAAAACAAGGAGAAGCAAACAACCAAGCATGACCGAATACCAAAATGCCAATAGAGAGACTTGAACTCAAGATCTCTCTCAACCTAAGAAAAACGTGCTTCCAGTCTTGCATCTCAATACAGTATGGTGCTTTGGCGTCCTGCCTTCCCGATTTCTTCTCTGGAGAGATATCCATAGGCTTTCTTTTCTTCTGATTTTTCTCGGACTCTCTTAAAGCCAAGATTACATGCAACCAGGTGTCACGTGTTAAAGGTCACCAAGTCGTCGGAAAGGGGAATAGGTTGTTTTTGCGCATCCAACAACTAAAAGCTTTGATACCATGTTAAGTTACCAATTTTCCCAAAAGCTTAAATTGTTAGGAAATGAGCCGACAACAATGTATATCCAATTATCCAACAAATACTTCATTGCAAAAAGACAAAAATACCCTTCTTGATGATAAGTTATCTCGCCTAATCCAATCCTGAAATCAACCATGGAAACTCAAAGTTTTTGGTTGCCCATGGACCAGGATGGTTGGGTGGTATCCAAGCCTGGCTCATCCTGTGTCAGTTCAGCCTATGGTTCAACCAGGGCTTGCCTCTATATTGTAATCAGGTTGGGCTGCACTATGGTCCAAAAATAGTTAACATCAACAACCTGATTTAAAAGTTCATACAAGCATGTCACAGGTTATGATGTCAATCTCAGTTCTTAATTAAGCCCAGGCCCATATACTATGTATAGACATTTCAAACTTTTGGTGCAGGGTCTATATCTTGTCACTTCAGATTCCAAGGGAGGTCAACAATGAGTTAACAGAACAGAAGGATGGTATTTGTCCCAACGTGCAACATTGATATCTTATAATGACATTAAACATGCTTTAACCTCTTTGTTACATGAATTCGGATACAATACTCGATACAAGTATCGAGTACAAGTATGTGCCCAATGGTCAGACCTTTACAAACCTAAAACTTAGGATATGTATTCAAAAGTTGGATACGGATTCTGGACATGCCATGGACACTCATATATATTGCATATTATTCTTAGATAAAATGTTGTAAATTATGTAAAAATGTAATTGAAATTAAATAAGATTTAAGAAAAAATATAAAATTTCTATCTCTCATCCACGTGTGAGACACGAAATGTTTCTTTACTAACAAATGTAAGTTTCTTATTCTTCAAACATTGTAAAAAAATTAGATAATCCAAGTATCTAAACTAAGTATAGGTGTTGGATATATATCACATACCCTTACCCTTTGTCATATCCAGTGGACACAGATACTTTAGGGAAATAGAAGAGTCAAAGTAACACATCTTAATCTTAGCCAACCTCATTTAACGTTTATACAAGCATGGCGAGATCAATTCTTAATCAAGCCACAGGTCCACATATTACAAGAAGAAGCCAAGAATTAGATAGCTCTATGTATACCCTAAAAACGTTGTTACATGCTCACGACATTGTATATATGGTTCGTATCTTCCATGGGGCAGCATTATTCACACTCTATTGTAGGGCATGGGCAATTTGTCAATGGTTGGACCATGAAAAGTAGAAGTTTGGTGCAAATAATTTCAAGAGTAAGGTCTATTTTTAGTCTTACCCCTCGTGGCACCTTCAATTAACAGGAACCAATAATTCCTTATGGATGATAAAATAAAAAACTAATAAGGGTCACTGGTTCAATGGTTAAAATTCGGCCCAATAACCTTGAGATCGTGGATTTGAATTTGGTTATCTTAGGGAAGCCCAACTCCCAAACCCTCATTAATGAGGACTAAATTGGGTGTAATTCAGAAAGTAAGATCTAAAAGCAGAGGAGACACGATTTTAAGATTATAAGGATCAAATCTTTAAGAGGGAAAATTGTATACTTGATTTATTTGATAATCAACTTAGAAGTATCCTAGGCTGAGAAGCAAACGAGACATGGATACAATTATGGGGGATTTGATCAAAACCCCATAATAATAAAATTTTAATGTATTAAGGACAAGCACAAAAAAATGTCCTTAAAAAGCCCAACAAATATCACTATTATCAAAATATTAAACTTTAAAATAATATAACTTTTGATGTAGATGCCGATTTTTAATAAAATTAATATTTTTAGAATTCTCTCATCAAGATCTATCAAATAAAATCTATGTTGACTATGAAATTCTTTTAAAAAAAATTATTACCATTGAAATTAATATAAACAGTAACAGTAACATTTTGTTTAACAGTAATATGTTATTTTGTCTCATTATAACATGTTACTCTGTTTAACAATTACTCTATTTGATAGTAACATGTTACTTTATTTGACAGTAACATATTACTGTGACAATATTGTCAAAGAAAGAAATATATATATATATATATATTTTATCTTATCCTTACTCAATTATGTATTTTCTCCTTAAGGGGGTTATGAAGAAAAATAAATTGGGTTGTCCTTTTCACCAAACAAGGGTCTGATGGAGGGGTTTTGACTAAGGGGTTGTTTGGGATGATCTAAATAAGTGCACTTTTTGACTTTTTATAAAATAAGCGTTGGATTTGGGTTGGATTTGAAATGATGTGTTAGAGAGGTGATGTGACTTAAATAAGATGATGTGACTTAAATTGAATAGTGACTTTTTGACTTTTTGTATTATTTAAGGCATGCCAAACTTGGCCTTAGTCCACTGATGCAACTGAGTCATTAAAAAGGGCGAATCAGTGAATGAGATCTGGACACAACACTACAATGATACAACAAAAAAGTAAACATAGATATATTTTTATAAATTTTAAAAGAAACAAAATAAATTTTAATTTTCATATTACGTGGGTGTTTGAGAAATGGATTTTTTTGTAGGTTTTTTTAGTTATAGGATATTATTGGAGAAATTTTTTTTTGTGTTTGGGAAGATGGGTGAGTTTTTTTGTGGTTGGATGTGATATTTGTGAAAGAAAAAGTGAAATGATTATGGGGTTTGATATTATATTTTATTTGGATTTTTTTTTTTTGATTTTGTAACCAATTTGTCTATTAGTGAAAAAAAAAAACCAAACACCGCCTACAAATACATATATATTTTATAATATTAAAATCATAATAAATATTCTATATTCTATATATTAAGAGTGAACAAAATACTAAGAAAATGTCCAAAATATGTATTATTTATATTAAGAAAGTGTCCGAAATGTGTATGGTTCTAAAGATACTATAAAAATAATAGGACATGCTTGGACGAGTGTTTGACACATGTCCGGGCAGGGCGAATCGAACCGGTATTGATGTCCGACATGGACACGACCTTCTTAGAAGTGTCCATCCATGCTTCTTAAATCTTAAGTTTCTGAGCCAGGAGAGATGAGTTTCTCGAGTTTAGGAGAACCATAGCTCGGGCCCCCAAAGGAGCTTAACAGCACAAAGATGAATTTACTTGTCATCAACGACTTCAGTAACTTACTTGCTTGCTAGTTTATATAAGCTCTTCAAAAGCTTCATTTGGAGATTTCTTTTGCCACTTTTAACTTTAAATGCTTCAAGGCCAATGCATCTACCATTCACAATGCTTTCTACAGCATGTTAGATATAAGCAAGTAGAACCATGCCCCTAATAATTTATGCTATACTCTGTATTTAGAGGTTTTCTGCAACTTTGCATTAATTAAGCAGGTTTTCCAGAGAAAAAACCATCAAACTACAATCTACTTCACTAATGAATGAAACAAGTCAGCAATAGAAGTTTGATATTCTTAATAGATTCACAAGCCCAAATGCCCCAAACAATATCCTGTACCAAGATATGATTCCTAAATTATGATTCCTAAGTCCAAGGTGCAATCACCTTTACCAGTTTGACAAGTTTTAACTTTTAGAACACTGGAAAGTCTGACAACCGAATCGTTAACAAAATTTAATTAGCAGCACGACATTAAGAATACTTTAGTTAGAATGCCACCACAATGATGAAGAGACAATGAGAGAACTCCTTTCCAAATCAAATCTAAAAGCTTCCCACAAAAATCCTACATTTGAAATTGTGCAGCAAATGTGCCACGTCAATACAAATCAAGTACAAGCTATTTATCTAGCTTGGATATATTTATATATATACATATATTGCAAAGCAAAAGTTCCCCAATCCGCTACATCATTCATAATATGGAATTATGTTCAAGGTAATTGGCAAGTAAAACTAGTTGAACGGTAATCTTTCTACCTACACTTGGCTTGTTATAATCATTCTTTCGGAGTCTGTTCAATAAATGGCGCCGAAGTTAATGCAGCCATTCTGGTCAAGCTTGAGAAGAAACACACTTTCAGCCTCATTTTTAGCAGCTTGCATCCAATACTACTTTCTATCATATTTGCCAGTGAGTAATATCATTACAAACATTTGGAAGACATAGCAACAAAGACAATCCACTAATTTCAATAACAACATCATAAATAAAATTTCCAATCAACTTTACAACAAAATTAGTATTTTGATGGGAAAATTAAAATAAAAAATAAAATTAAAATTTACATACCTCTTGGAAAAGAAAACCAAGTCATCAAAACCCTTTTGGTCCACTTTCCTTCAAGACAGCAGGCTTATCAGCCATGGAGAGGCAGTACTTTGCAATTTCTCTAAATTTAGGGACACTTCTCAAGTCCACCTTAGTACCATCCTTCAAGGTAATGATAACATCACCCCACTCCCCAATAAACCTAGGCACAACTTGAACGTCTCTGATCACTTCGTAGGAGAAATCACTCCGATCTTGACCCGTCAGTCCCGAAATCACGGTCACCCTCAGGTTAGTGAATCGGTACCGAAGGAAGAAGGCTCTGAAAACGGCGGCTAGGGTTAGGGGAAGCCAGAGGAGAGTGAAACCGAGGATGAGGTTGGCAAGGAGGTCGCCGTAGTGGGCTCCGCCGTCGAAGAAGATGATTTCGGAAGTGGGTTTGCTTGTCGTGGTGGCGGTGGATTTGTTGGTGGGGGAGGAGACATGGAGTTTGCTGGTGGTGGGTTTGGTGGATTTGGAGAAGCGGAGTTTGGGGGAGAAGGTGGAGAAGAGTTGCGGAGGGTGGTGGGTGGCGGAGGTGGTGGCGCGTGAGAGGATTGCGGTGGCGGAGGTGGTGGTGGAGGCCATGGCGGTGGCTTATCCGTTAAGGAGGAGAGAGAGAGAGTGAAAGTCGAACGTTGTTGTTGGTTCGGGGGTTGGGTAGTTGAATTTTGGGACTTTTGATTTGGTTTTCGGTTTTTCTGAGGTGGAAAAGAGAGAGTGCGTGGCAGCTTATTGACCAATCGTTTGGTAGAAGTCCACCCATTTTACCCTTTTGTTTTATTTAATAGAAAAAATATATAATATTTGGTTTGAAATAAAAAATATTTTTTTAATCTTCAATTCATATTTTTTTTTAGTAATTTTTTAAATTAATTTTTTATTTTATTTTATTTTTTTATATTTTTTTAATTTAATTATACTCAAAAATAAAACAAAAATAATAGAGACTCACAGTGGGTGACCCCACTGGCATTTCATTGGTCAGTCTTTTTTTTTTTTTTCTTTTTTATTCTTTTCTTTCCATTACCAACCTCCCACAATGGGAAAGTGTGGGAACAGAATTTGGAGATTTGATTCTTGAACTTCTCCATTGACTCATGACGTTTCTCCTGTCAGGGCTAATAATAAATGCAGACCCAAGATCCAAAGATGAAGGAAAAAGGTTTAAGATTTATTAGTGAAGTCTAAATAAAAATGCGATAAAAACTACTTAATCCAATAAAATTTTGTTTTTAAGTTGGGTTTGGATATAAATATTTGGGTGCCATGTGGGTTGGGCCTACGTTTAAAGGCCCACTATTTGAGAGGGTTAATTTAATTTTGAACTGAACTTGACCCAATTTAATAACTCAATTTGTCATGCCGATGTACACATCTTGTACATTTTTGTGGAAAAATTAGTGAAATATTTCTTTTCAATTTTGGGTAACAAAAGAGATTTAATATATTTTTTTATTAGTTAAGATTCTTCAATAATATTATTAAAAATTTTCTATAAAGAGTTGAAAATTTTTGTAAAAATATTGAAAGATCCCATCTATTATAAAATCTTACAGATCTTTTATCTTATAAAATCTTAACGTTAAACTGAACTTGACCCAATTTAATAACTCAATTTGTCATGCCAATGTACACATCTTGTACATTTTTATGGAAAAATTAGTGAAATATTTCTTTTCAATTTTGGGTAACAGAAGAGATTTAATATATTTTTTTATTAGTTAAGATTCTTCAATAATATTATTAAAAATTTTCTATAAAGAGTTGAAAATTTTTGTAAAAATATTGAAAGATCCCATCTATTATAAAATCTTACAGATCTTTTATCTTATAAAATCTTAACGTTAAACTTAAAATCCCCATTTTTATTGAAATATCACCTAAGTATGTAAGTGCTTTTGTATGGTGATCAATGGTTTTGTGATTATGGTGAAATATGATTATGGAGATCAACAATTAAGATATGGAATAAAATTTAGGGCAAATTACATTAACAGTCCCTATAGTTTAGAACTCGTGTTACTATAATTCCTGACTTTTCAATTGTGACACATTTAACCTTGAATTTCGAATCTTGTTTCAAATAAGGACAATTGAACATACCATTGCTTAATTTCAAGGACAAAATAGTTAATTTGATAAAATATAAACTAATTTGACAAAAATAAATGTCAAAAAAATATTTTAAAATTTTTAAAAATTATTTCTACCCACCAAAGATAAAATTATATAAAATTGGTAAAAATTAATAAAAATTACATAATTAATGTAACGCCCTCAAAATAAACCCATTATATATATCATTGACATGCAATAGTTAAAGAAAACAATTCATTCATCAGAGTATTACTAAATAAAAACATTACATGTAACATCAAATTAAATGCCCTACGGGCTTAACATCTTTCCAAGCCAACACTTGGACACTAAATATGAGTTCTAACTCAAATACAAGTAAAGCCCTAGGCTTGAATGTTTACATGTAATATCAAATAAATAAATAACAACTAAACTAAACAGAGTCTTCAACTCCAATTCCTTCCAAGCTAAGTCCTTGGAGGTAGCTTATCACCTGAACCTGAAAATGATGTTCCCATAAAGGGTGAGCCACAGCCCAGTAGAAAAATACTAAACCAAATATAAGCAATGAATAAAGCTATGGCATTCAATAGATGGTTAACCAAGATAATCAATTACATCATTATACAGTTTCATGACACTAATGTCAATGACACGTTTCACTTTTCTTTATTATCAATATGGCTCAGAACCAGGCCAAACTTGCAACAGTGAACTATATATGTTATATTCACATTACTTCCAATATCAAACAAACAAATGAGACTCAGGCTCATATCAAAACACTTCATACTTCCCGTTTGATACACATTTTAGTGCTGTATCAATGACATGTAAAAACACTTCAATATAATAAGCACACATAATAGTGATGCTAATGGAGTCCATCCCCTATCTCCTCCCAAACAAAAATACATATACAATGTATTAAACACTTGTCATGTACAACACACAATCAATACATGTATTTTCTGTATTAATTCAACAGTCTAAATCAATGACTTAACCAATGTGATTAGTTTCAGTTATCATATCAAAATACCAAAACTTAGAACAAAACCTATAATATGGAGTAGGAAATCCCTACCTTGAAGTGAAGAACTCGAATGGAGAAGATGACGAAAGTCCAAAGTGCTCCAAATCCTCTCTTTTTCAGATTAAAAGAAAGCTCTCGCGAAGCTCTACCTTTCTTCCAAAGGAACTAGGGTAGAAGACCACAGGGAATAGATCAAATCTTAGAGAGAAGGTGAGAGTAGAGAGAGAAACTCTCAAGTGGCGGTTTTTAAGAGTTAGGGAAAATAAGTAGGTCAAAAAGTGATCCAAAAAGTGAAATCACGGACTGATGTAGTCGACTCCCCGCTCGAGCGTCCAAACTCCCGCTCGAGCGTCGAATACGCACTCCCAGCACTTTTGCAGAACCAGGTCCCCGCTCGAGCGTCCAACTCCACGCTCGAGCGGCACTCACACATTTCCGCTCGAGCGTCCCATCCCATGCTCGAGCGTCCAATACTGCACAGGAAATACTGGAGAGGTGAAATTCCCGCTCGAGTACCAAAACCCCCGCTCGAGCGGACAAGCAACAAAAGAAATCCCCGCTCGAGCGTCAAACTCCCGCTCGAGCGGACAGGTCAAAATCTGGGCAACTAGTTTTGGCATCTAAACTCAACCGACCTGTAACAGACCTGCCCAACATATCCTATAACTCAAATACAAAGAGACTAAAGGACGACAACAACCAATATATAATGATAGGATCCACAGAACCTAAGTCCGGATACAATAATCTAAACGGAAAAGACCGGGATCGCTATAATTAATTTTTAAAAATTAATTTTACATGATCATCATCTAAATAAATAATAAAAATTAATTTGGTAAAAAAAAAAAAGTCTAAAAGATTTATCAATTTTATATAATTTTATCTTTAGTAAATAAAAATAATTTTTTGACATTTATTTTTGTCAAATTAATTTATATTTTATTAAATTGACGAATTTGTTCTTGAAAAATCCAATAGTATCTTCAATTGTCCTTATTTGGAACAAGATTCAAAATTCATGATTAAATATGTTACAATTGAAAAGTCAAGAGCCAAACTGACACAAATCCCAAACTATAGGAACCGTTGGTGTAATTCAACCTAAAATTTATCAATGTTATTTTTTGACAATACATTTTCTAAATAAAACTATTATAATATGACAGCCCATTGCCCACCGCATGACCTCTTCATTTTATAGTTACAATAATCACCAAGCAAATATATTCTACTAATTAATTAACATTTTAAGAGAAAAAAAAATATAATAATTTAAGGTATGAACACATGAAGCATGCATGTGGCCACTTAATGGGCTCTACAAAATTCAAAATTGTTAATTTTGCCACTATTAAATTTTTAACTTGGAAAAACTAATGTTGCCAAAGCTAATCCATCTCTTCACATGATCCAACATAGAATTATACATTAAAAAACTCACAATTTAATATTATATATGATCTTCTTCATTTGTTTTCTAATTATATCATGATTTTCCACAGATTTCATCACATGCTAGTTTGTTTAATATTGGGTTGTTAGGTGTATGATTAATCAAGTTGTCTGTTATTACAGTTTGTTGCAAAAGCAACAGTAAAATCTATGAACCTAAATTTACTTCAAAATAAACTCTGTATGAGATCCGTGATATGCGATGTTAGTTTAAGGAATCTCGCTCTCATGGGTAGTTTCATGGTCTAGCAAATGCGGTCCTTCTACAAAGTAATCTTATAAAATTCAAAATAATTATTAGGGCAAATTACAATAACATCTTCTGATATTTAAAAAAAAAAATACAATAAACTTCACAGTTGCCTCATTTTTCATTGAAATATATATATATATATATTTTTTTTCTTTTTTTATCTTTGTGATTGTGCACTATTTTTATTAGTTTCAATTGCTTTAACATCATTAAAAGAGTGATTAGTATAATTATGTAAAATTATCCTTATATGAGTAGACATGATCTGATGGTAGAGTTCACTTATGAAAATTCATCTTCGTCTAACAACTTAAAAGATACGAGAGTTTTGTAATAAATAAAATTGTTACATACTATTTTGGATAGAACAACAGTAAGTTACTATTTTGGATAGAACAACAATTAGTTAGGATTCCAGCGAAATTATGTCATATTAGGCTTTGGTATCCAAAGGATTTATAGGCGATGAATGAGGCAACTCTTTCTCATCGCTCTTTTCGCATAAATGAATTGGTGACCCTAATTGCTCTTTTAGTGTAGACATGACATGAAATTAAACTTTTTTTAAAATTTTAAAAAAAAATTATTAATCACTTTTGAGAATAGATTCAACAAGAACAAAGCATTTCCTTGAGGCCAGGTTTAGACCTCAAAAGTTTTTTTTTTTTTTTTTTTTCTCTGTCTTATTATTATTGTTTTTTCAATTAAAATTAACTTGCTTTACTTTTTAAGAATTTTGGAGTGAAATTTTGACTCTTTTTTAATCCAAAGTTAAAACTTAAAACTAGTAAAATATGAAAAAAGAAAAAAAATAAAAAGTGTCAAAATCATGAACACCACCCCTCTAAAGGGATAAATCATAGAAGTCATATACCCCTTCTCAACCGTTGCCTTGGAGTTCGAATAGAGTTTGACAACTAATAATTTTAGTCAAAAAAAAAATTATAAATTATTATAAAGTATCATATTATTTTTATTATTTTTTTAAATATTTTTTTTAAAAATAAAAATTATTAAAATAATCAATTCTCAAACGAGTCATAATTTTTAGAAAGAGAACTGACATTTTAGATAAAATTTTGAAAAATAATTGCAAATAAGTGGTAAATATTTTAAATATTAATAACTATAATTATAATTTTTTTTTTATGAATTTGTAATAAAATTTTCTTAGTACAACTAAATGGTAATTTTCCCTTTTTATCAAAGCTTGAAGAAAAGGAGAGAGAGAAAGTACAATACTGTGTTTGTTTGATGGCAGAGTGATAGCATACCAATTTCGTTGTCAGCACAAGTTTGCCAAAGGTCCTCTTCACGAGAATGACCCTTTTCCAACTCTCCTTTGGGCTCTTTTGGCAACAATGGTAAAAAGCTAAAAAGTTGGCTTTTTAGCTTTTTTAGCAAAAAAAATCAACTTTTTTACCCAAAACAATCCAATCTTTTGCCAAAAAAGTCACTAAAAAAGTTAAAAAGCCAAAAAATCAACTTTTTACCAACTTCCCAAAACACCCCTTTGTTTTCTTCTGCCCTTTTCCTCTCTCTTTGTCCTCTTTTTCTCTTGGAATGTGTGTGCTTACATTCATTCATTCATTTTCTCTTTATAAATTAATTGAACTCCAAGTAGATTTTATTCATAATGAATAAATAATTGGTTTAACTTTTAACAGGTGGAATAATTTGTGTAAAATAATAGTTTTTATGGGTCCATATATATGTTAGAATTATTTTATGTGATAAATTTTGTGATCGATTTTGTAAATTTGTTGTATTTACCGCGTGTTAAATGAAAATAATTTTTCTATAGTTGCAATTTGGCCAAAAGGGTGTAAGACTAAATTATTTATTGAGAAATATTAGGAATCGTAAATATTTTTTATGAAAATGATCATAAAAGATTTGTGATCCTTAGATTATCTTGATTAGTGTGTGGTGTTTTATTCTAAGTGTAATTCAAAGGTCACAAATCTTTCATGATCATTTTCATGAAAAACTTTTCATGATACCTAGCATTGCTGTTATTTATTTAGTCATTATATCGACCCACATGATATGATAATATGAATTATAGATTTGATAGGATTATGATTCCATATTTTTGCTACAATTAATTGGTAAGTAAAGAAGAGTATTTTCCAAATATCCTACTTTGATGAGAAAGTGAAATCATTGTTAAATAAAGAGACTGGTCCTCTCTCTACCTATAAAAGGACATTCAGAATACTTGTCAAATTAATTTTGAATTCAATGTATTCTAAAAAGGGTCAAGAGGGAGAAACCATTTTCCACTAATATTATTATAAGGTTTATGTTCAATCAATTTTGGGTCACTTGAAGGTTTCGCATAACAGATTCGGATATGTTATTTATTTTCTGCATTATGTTATTATTTGTGAAAATCATAATAGTTTACGATTTTGGATTATGAAGGTTGTTATATGCATAACACCATAAAATTATTTACATGTGGTATCAGAGCTCATGTTTCAGAACATTATGGGTGTGTTTGGTTTGTGTTTCGAGATAAATTTTCAAAAAAAAAATTGACAAAAAAGTTTAGAAATTTTTTTTGGTTGTTTGGTTGTATATTTTGAAAATAGTTTTGGAGTTTGAGAGTTTAGAATGATTTGATATTTTATTGTAGTTGAGTAGATATGTGTGAGAGAAAAAGTGATTGAGAATGAGAGATGAGAGAGAAAAAGTAATTAATTAATGTGTAGGAGAGAAAAAGTAATTTTGAAAAAAAAAATTAAAAATTTTCAACCAAACAAAATTTTGAAATTTTTTTTAAAAAAAAATTATGTTTGGAGATGAGAGGGTAATTTTTGGGAAAAATTGGGCCGAGCTTCGAGTTGGGCTTTGGGGCCCAAAACGCAAAGGACTAAGTAAAAAGGCCGTAATGGATACTCCGGCCAAGGAGAGCAATGTTACTCCGGCCTTGGGGAGACAAAGTTACTCCGGCCCAAGGTGGTGAAATTACTTCGGCTCACAAATGATGAAGTTACTTCGGCTAAAGGAATGGCAAAGCTGCTTCGGTTTTGACAACTTGAGTTAGTCCGGTCTGAAAAGGTAGTCCGGTCGTGATTTTATTCGGGTAGGTCGGTTGTACTGTTGTTACTCAGTAGATCGGTCCAAACACACCACGGTTCATGTATGAGAGAACCGAGATATGGTGTAGCATGAAGAAGAACCGAACAACTGTTAGTACGACCTACTTTGTGGCTCGACATAGCCATTTTTACATCGGTCAAAGGGAAGTTCGGTCATAAAGAGAACCATCCCACTTGTTTAAGCAGTGGGGGTGAAAATTCCTTAAACTTGTGGCATAAAAGATTTTATTGCTTTTAGTGGGAGTGTGGATTGCGTTAAGGAAAAGCAATTCAATCACATTAAGTAAGTGCCATATGTCACGACCCAAACCCGCCCCTGTAGGTTTAGCATCGTAACCGGCCAGTAATCCATGGATTACCAAAGGCCTCTGAACAGATAAGCACAAGATAAGGGGCTGTGGAAGCAATTATACAAAACATATAGGGTCCAATGAGCTGTGATGGCATACATGGGACAGAAGATTTCGAAACTTATAGATATATACACAAGCGTGTCGGTCGGAGGACCTCAATATTTACAAAACATTTACATAAGTGGAGTTCTCAAGACCTGACTTAACAAACATTCAGAAACTAGCATAAGTACAAAAATAGCCATGCAACTAGACTTCGATCGGAACCTCCTCGGGAGGCACAACGGTTGGCTGACAAAAACAGAAATGAAGGCCGTCAACTCTGGCCCTGGTCACACGCCGGCTCACTTACATACATAATGTAAACTGTGAGCTAAAACCCAATGAATAATAATAGAGTAAAGGATTTAATGAATGATGTCTGTCACAGAGTTTCATACGTTGCACATCCATTAGCGTTAACAAATCCGATGACTCATAGAGGGACAGCTTTGAAGGCATTCTGATGACTCATGTGCACAGAGACGTTTCTGATAACCCATAAAGGGACCTGATGACCCATAAAGGGGCGCATATCATATGGTGCTAAGGACGCCACAAATAACTTTCAGAATCTTGGACAACCATTCATTCATTTCAAACATAGCATGGTATTTCAAAGAACTAATTACTTCGTATCATAATATTCAGAAAATACTTAACATTAAATATAACTTTACAAAGTTATTACTCACAGATGATTGGTAGCCCTAACTAAATGGTAATGCGGCCTTTTACTTGTTCTGAGGCGCGTGACCTACATGAACACACATACGAACACACACTTGAAACACACGTTCGAATTGTACATAACTTATGTCGTTTGCTCTTAGTGCGTTTCTAACCCTTAATCCTCATTATGGAGTCTTAAACATGACTTAGAAATGCCTATGATGGAATGAGGATGCAAAAATGCGTTGGAGAACATTTCTTAAGATTTGCTGAAAATAAGGTCCACGCTCGAGTGTGGCTTTCCTCACTCGAGCGTGAACTTCCTCGCTCGAGCGTACTGTAAACTTATGAAAAAGTGCTGGACGCATGATTTTCACGCTCGATGGGCGCTCGACCAACGCTCGAGCGTGAGACTCAGACCCTTGCTCGAGCGTGAATTCCCTCGCTCGAACGAACTGCAAAACACAAGAACTTCTAGGTGTATGCATTTCACGCGCGAGCGTAAACATCGTCGCTCGAGCGGAGTGCACGTACTCAGATTTCACGCTCGAGCGTAGAGTCCCACACTCGAGCGTGGATCAAATTTTCTGAAAATTCCAGATTTGATCACCAAGCTCAAATTTGACCTTTGAAGCATCAAACTCAATTTTCTGGGCCCAAAACTTTGAAAAACACTTAATAACTCATAGAACAACATGTTTACAAGATCATTTCAAGAAATCATGGCCCAAAAGGATACCAATTTTGCACAAACTCAACTTAAATTCAAAATCAATTTATGAACATCACGTGGAAGTACATTTTTGAGCTAAGGCTCTTCAAAACATGATCAAACTTGATAATTTGATGGACTACAAGATGAATTACCAAAATGTGAGTGAAATGAACACATGCATGGAAGAAATCTTAGAATTCAAACTCAAAGCATGGAAATTTATGCATGCATGCATTGATAGACTCTCAAAACCACACCTAGAGCTAAATCTTGACTTTAAATACCAATCTCACCATGAACCTAGCAAGAACAACTCACATTCATAATTAAAATGGTGAATTCTCTACCTTTAGGTCTTCAATTCCAAGTGTGGAGGCTCAATTATGCAATCCTTTCTTCAATTCTTCTAATTTCCAAGCAATTCTTGATGAACTCTATTTTCTCCTAACTCTCTTTCTCTCTCTAGTCGGTTTGGTCAAGGAAATAGCTGAGGAGAGATGCCTCTCAATGTAATAAGGTGCGTCTCAAATCAAGCCACTAAGTGGCATTTGTGTAATTAGGCAACTAATGCAATTCAACATTATTTAATCTAATTCACATATTCCAAATCGAATTTTAATTGAGCCTACCATAAAATTCTATAAATTCTAACTAACACATAAATCAAGTCAATTTCTGATTCAAATGCCAACAAGGGTTTCAATTCGCAAATCAAAACTAAATTGTGAATAGATCTTTCTACGCCTAACAGATATAAACACAACAATGCAACACACACATATGCATTTTAATTCAAGATTCAACTAAATTCCTAATTGGGCATAATTAATCATGGATTAGCGTTAATCAGAGGTTGGGGTTGTTACACCATAAGATATACAAGGTTTCTTTATATTATCCAAATAGACATTAATGTGCTGTTTTGACCCTTCATGTTTGGTAAATAAAGTTATTTTTATCACTTTTATAGATGAATTTTCACCTTATGATTTTGTTTATTTATTGCATAACAAATCTCTAGTAAATGGACACATTGATGTGTACATTATCAAGGAAGAAATGCAGTTAAACAAAAATGTGAAAATCATAAAGATAGTGTAAAACACAAGTCTATTTGCTAAACTCTATGAAAGACATAATATTTATGAATGCGTCAGTAGAATGATGTAGTTGAGAAATATTATTGTGCTCTAATTAAATGGCGTAGTTGGGAAATATTTTCGTCTCCCACAACTTATTCTTCTGAAACAAAAATATATTTGTCGCCTATTTAATAGAAAGATGAAATGATATTGTTTGCATGATGGAGTGTTTATTGGTGACGAAATATTTTCGTCTCCCACGACTTATTCTTCTGAGACAAAAATATATTTGTCGCCTTTTTAATAGAAAGATGAAATGACATTGTTTGCATGATGGAGTGTTTATTGGTGACGAAATATTTTCGTCTCCCACGACTTATTCTTCTGAGACAAAAATATATTTGTCGCCTTTTTAATAGAAAGATGAAATGACATTGTTTGCATGATGGAGTGTTTATTGGTGACGAAATATTTTCGTCTCCCACGACTTATTCTTCTGAGACAAAAATATATTTGTCGCCTTTTTAATAGAAAGATGAAATGACATTGTTTGCATGATGGAGTGTTTATTGGTGACGAAATATTTTCGTCTCCCACGACTTATTCTTCTGAGACAAAAATATATTTGTCGCCTTTTTAATAGAAAGATGAAATGACATTGTTTGCATGATGGAGTGTTTATTGGTGACGAAATATTTTCGTCTCCCACGACTTATTCTTCTGAGACAAAAATATATTTGTCGCCTTTTTAATAGAAAGATGAAATGACATTGTTTGCATGATGGAGTGTTTATTGGTGACGAAATATTTTCGTCTCCCACGACTTATTCTTCTGAGACAAAAATATATTTGTCGCCTTTTTAATAGAAAGATGAAATGACATTGTTTGCATGATGGAGTGTTTATTGGTGACGAAATATTTTCGTCTCCCACGACTTATTCTTCTGAGACAAAAATATATTTGTCGCCTTTTTAATAGAAAGATGAAATGACATTGTTTGCATGATGGAGTGTTTATTGGTGACGAAATATTTTCGTCTCCCACGACTTATTCTTCTGAGACAAAAATATATTTGTCGCCTTTTTAATAGAAAGATGAAATGACATCGTTTGCATGATGGAGTGTTTATTGGTGACGAAATATTTTTGTCTCCCACAACTTATTCTTTTGAAACAAAAATATATTTGTCGCCTAATAAATGGAAATATGCAACGACATCGTTTAATAGGTATGGAATTTATTGGCGACGAATTACGTTCGTCACAAAAAAAATTATATTTTGTGACAAAAATGTTCGTCGCCAATGAGCTAAAATAATTCGCGCCAATGCAAATGAAATTAGCGCCTCATTTTTGCACACAAAATTTTGTTTTCGTCACCTATACTTTTGAGAAAAATTAAAACAAACGACAAAATTAATATTTCGTCATCTTTGGCTTAAATTTTAAGACAAAAAAAAATTCGTCACCAAATTTTGTCACAATAGCCTAGATTTCTTATATTTTTTTATTGATTTTAAGCATTTGGTGACGAAATTTGGTTTTCCTCTCTAAAAATAATACATTT
Source organism: Camellia sinensis (assembly GCF_004153795.1). Taxonomy (NCBI): domain Eukaryota; kingdom Viridiplantae; phylum Streptophyta; class Magnoliopsida; order Ericales; family Theaceae; genus Camellia; species Camellia sinensis. The sequence continues at coordinate 1,508,519 of NW_021024851.1, forward strand.
GGAGACGAAATTATTTCCTCTCTAAATTTTTTTACAATGGTGACGACAAATTTCATCTCCAAAATGGCGCCAAATCTTCCACCAAATTTTCCAAGGGTGGGAAATTGTTTTGTGACGAAAAATAAAATTTAGAGACGAATAAAATTTTCGTCACCTATTGTTTTATTTGATTTTAAGCATTTGGTGACGAAATTTGATTTTCGTCTCTAAAAATAGTACACTTGGAGGCGAAATCTTATTTTCATCACTAAACACATGTATATTTGGAGACGAACTATTTTTTCGTCACGCGTTTTTGTCACCATAGACTTTTTTTGTTGTAGTGTGAATTGATTGGCTACTTAGATTCAGACTTTAAATGATATATTGATAGTAGAAAATTAACTTTTGGTTCTTTGTTTCTTTTATGTGGAGGAGCAATATTAAGAAAAGTGTAAAATGAACTATCATAAGTATCTTCTATGAAAATTGAATTTGTGGTGTGCTTTGAGATCACAATTCATGAATTGTTATTGCGAAACTTTATCTTAGGACTTGGGATTGTCGATTTTTGTTACCAAGTCGTTGAGAATTTATTGTGATAATTTCGCAATTGTTTTATTTTCTTAGAATGACAAGTATTCTAATGATGCTAAACATATAAAATTGAAATACTTTGTCGTTGAAGAAGAATTTCAGAAACAGAAAATGTCAATAAAACACGTAAGTATATAAATTTTAAGTGCAGATCTATTGATGAAAGGATTACTCTTAAAGGCAATTAAGAAACTTGCCAATTGGGTCTTGAATGTAATTCATAACAGTTGTTTATGATTGATTGTGTTTGTTGACATATTGAGATCTCATTAATTGTGTTTCTGATATATTTCCTGTTATGAAATGAGTACGTACATATATGGGAATGAATTAATGATGACAGGAATAGTCTTTCATAAAAAACATTATTGCTGGACCTCTTTATACTCTTCACTTAAAGGTCTATGCTAAACTAGTTGATAGTGCTGTAATACATAGAAGGGATTATGTCGCACTATTGGTGTAGAACCGCCATGACTCACATTAGTGAACTATTTAATTATAGTATTATGATGATGACTAATTTAAATGTAATATTGAATATGATTTATTGCGTGCCTATTGTTAATCTTGTTAAATCTTGATGTAAGTTCTCATATAGGCCAAGTGGGAGAATGTAAGACTGAATTATTTATTTAGTTATTATATTGACCCACATTATATGGTAATATGAATTAGAGATTTGACAGGATTATGATTCCACATTCTTGCTACAATTAATTGGTAAATAAAGAAGAGTATTTTTCAAATATCCTACTTTGATGGGAGAGTGGAATCATTGTTGAATAAGGAAACTGGTCCTCTCTCTACCTATAAAAGGACATTTAGAATACTCATCAAATTAATTTTGAATTCAATGTATTCTAAAGATGGTCAAGAGAGAGAAACTCTTTTCCACTAATATTATTATTAGGTTTATGTTCAATCAATTTTGGGTCATTCAAAGATTTCGCATAACTGATTCGGGTATGTTATTGTTGGCTTATTTTTCTTACGAAGGAAAATATCATAAATGCGAGCGTGCCAGCAAGGATTGAAAAATCCTTACAGATTAAATTCAAGCCAATTACCAAGCGATTGTGTTGACGGTTCTTTTGCCTCAACGAAGAGGACTTCAAATTTGCCAAGTGTAGCGAAAAGAAAAAGTAAAAGAAGAAAAAGGGACGGAGAAAGATGATTGAGTGAACAATCAAAGTAATAAATACTTACCTCTACTCCTATGCTTCGAAAAGAAAGCACATAAAATGCTTCGAAATGGAAATACTGAAAATAAATGCTTCGAAATATAAATCTATGTTAAACTACTCCTAAGATAAGGAAAATAACAAGAAATATTGAAATCAAGTGTCTTTGATTATGAATTCTGGATCCTTTACAATGTAGCCATTAATGGCTATTTATAGAAGAAAAAATACAGCAATAACTACTTAGTAACTACCCATTTCTTCCATCTTCATTCTTGTCTTGCCATGTGTCATTCCACTCATCCACTTTGTCCTCCCACTCATCCACTTTGTCCTTCATATTCTCCATCATCTCTATAACTTCTTTTAACTTCCAAATGAAAAAGAGGATGCCACGTGTCCTGCAATTATAGCTTCGAAGGTTCACAACCACCATTATTAATTCTTCGAAGCTGTTGTTGATGCAAGATAGAGAGCTTCGAAGCTTACAAAATTATGACAAAA